>VRLP01002475.1:0-87357 GCA_009660295.1 Lophius piscatorius
CACCAGATGTAACAATATTGCCAAAAGTATGTGGACGCGGCAAAACTTCAACAAAATTCTAAAGGTGTGTGTGTGTTTGTGTGTGTGTGTGTGTGTGTGTGTGTGTGTGTGTGTGTGTGTGTGTGCTCGTCTCACCTTTGTGGCCTGTACTTTCATGCTTCCAGGACTTGAAGCAGCTGAGTCCCATGCTGCAGCGCTCCTGCTCCGGTTGTTGATGATGCAACGATGTTAAAGTTTTCTCTGAAGCGGCATCACGTATTATTATTATTATTCAGTCTTTTCGCCGCACAGAGTCTTCGGTTAGCTGAAGGGAGTGCAAACATATATCGGTTTTTAACATCCTGTATATTTATGGAGACAAAGAAGTTCCTCTGAAGAAAAACTATCACGAAAGCGGAGATCTTGGTGGTAATAGATGTTTGAGATCAGGTTCCAGTATATTTGACCCTCTATGGACGATTTGACCTCATGTTCCTTTGGAATATTGCATTAAAAGAACATATTTGAGTGAATGAAGGCCCCTCAAATGACATCCAGATAACACCTGCAGGGATATCACAGTTTGGGAACTCTTCTAAAGACCCCAAGGAGAGGGTTGCATTGTTCCCGGCATGTATCTAAAAAATCAGTCATTCGTGAAGAGGATATGTTGTTTCTTGGGGAACATGGAGCACACGTCGTCCTACAGAGCTTCCATGTGTCACTGCCAACTTGAAGCTAACCTAGAGAGACGTAAAGCCTTGAAGACAAGGACCAGGGTAGGTTCTCCATTAACGACACGTCTCCTGGTGGACAAGGATGCCTTTAAACTGGTTCCGGGATATTTGACCAGGTCCCCCACTTAAAATGATCGATTTAAGTTTTCAGCAAAAAGTCCTGATTGAAAATCTCTTCTTAGAACTAAGAGACGTTTTTTGGTGGATTTAGAAAAGATGATCCAAACAGTCCATGTAGAGACTCTAGAAGTTTGAACCATTCCTGGTGTATATTTGACATGAAAATCTGTATTGGAATGGGAATTCTGTCTTCAAAACTGTTGTTTAAACAATCTAGAGGGGTTTCCAGGAGAGAGCTTCCATGTGTTGATCATAACCGCAAGTTAACATCAATGGACTTCATGCCTTGAAGACGAGGATTAGGTGTGGAACAGAAGCTTTGAGAAAAAGGTTTTTCCTTAAAGACCTTTCTTGTTGGGCCTCAGGGAGAAGTTTCAACCGCAGATGGTATCTGACTGGTACCGAGAGGAAGAAGGAAGGCCTTAAGGTCATCTCACGTTCAGGAGCAGTTCCTGGTGGACCAGATGTTGGGGGACTCGAAGGTCCTATAAGAGACGTTCCAGGACGTTGCTCCTTTGCTGAACTCTCAAACTGATTCTAGATATTTTCCTTTGGTCATCTCCATATTTGCACAAAAACCAAAATGTTCCTCTGGTTTCGGTAAAATTCCTGAGTTCAAATCGTAAGAGAAAATGATTTTCAAAATTCCGGTCCGATATGCCGATCCTTCTTTCAATGCAAATCCGGAACCCAGACAACGTTTTCTCTGCCCTTCCGAGAACCGTCTCCAGTCGCTGAAGCACCAGCAGCGACGAGTCCGACCTCACTCCTTATCTTTATTTCACTTCTCTCTTTTTTTAGATGACATCTTCTCTCCGATCTTTCCCCTTTCATCCATCTGTCCTCGAGGAAAGAGACGGCGGTCCCTGCGTCCTTGTGTCCATCTCTGTCCTTTACGACGGTGCGCCCCGCTCAATCTCCAGAACATGTCTGACCGTCTTCATCATCCCTCTTGGTCTTCCTCTCCTCCGTCCTGTCCCTTCTTCCCTTCTCTCTCCCTCTATCTCTCTTTGTCTCTGTCCGTCTGGTCCTTCTCTCCCCTCCCTCCTCACCCTCTCTCTCCCCATTTCCCAGCACTGTGTGGGCCCCATTGTTGCCCCCCTCCCCATTTGCCTCATCAATAACGGCGAGTGTGCGTGTGTGACGGCTGTGCATTAGGAAAATTGGTTCTCTGCGACGCAGCGCTGTTTTACTAAAGTAATCACAGCTGATGGTGAGAGAGGGAGAGAGTGGAAGAGAGAGAGGTAGATGATCTGGCTTGAATTCTGCTGCAGCACACACACACACACACACACACACACATACACACACAAAGACACACACTGTCACCATGATTCAAGCAGACATAAATGTGAGAGAGGCTGGTCGGCCCAGTCAACTTTTGAACTCAATTAAAGAGGAACCTCCCTCTCTCTCTCTCTCTCTCTCTCTCGCTCTCTCCCAATACAGTCTAATCCAATAAGGCCAAGAACAATACAGCGTACAGTATATTTATGAAGCTTTGTTAGTAATCAATAGAAGCAATCAAGGATTCAGGTATCCCCCCTCTAGGCTGAAATTTACACCAGATGTAACAATATTGCCAAAAGTATGTGGACGCGGCAAAACTTCAACAAAATTCTAAAGGTGTGTGTGTGTTTGTGTGTGTGTGTGTGTGTGTGTGTGCAAAAAAGGTTGCTAACTTACTGAGGACTGCGTCTGTCAAACGTGCAAAATAACACGCGGTATCCATTTAGTACGTTTGCATTAATGAATATGCAATGTCGGGCGTTTTCTATCCGAGCGCTCAAAATACTGGGAGGAGTCGATGCAAATCGGTTAATTCAGCAAACGCAATGTGTTTCCTTTGTTGTTCTTCTAAAACCTTCTTATCCTCCCTCAAATTCATCCGTCGTTCTTCTTCAGCGGTGACTTTCTCTCAGATAATCTCCCACATCTGGTTTCTTTAAGTAATACTCAGATTTATATGATTTATATGAATATGTTTATATGCCTTTACCACAAACACCTCCAGTTCCCCGGCATTAAATTTAAATTTGCACTCACGGTCATTCTTCTCTCCGTCAAAACTCTCCGAGGCGGAAACCAGTAACACACGAAAAAACATGAAGATTCAGGTATTTGTGCAGAAGCGCGTCAGTCACAGTTGCTAAACCGAAAATGATCCAGATTTACCGTCAGAGATCAGAGACATTTAAGAGATCAAAAATAGATTTAGTTTTTCCAGGAGAAAAGTTGTCTTTGTATCTGAAACATATCCATTGTTGTCAGATTTCAGAATCATTAGCTTGGCAGGCTAAAAAGGCTACTCTGCCTAGCAACACGAAGCTCTCCCTCGGGGTCGCCAGCGTTTCCCAGGCCAGGTGAGATATAATAATAATAATAATACATTTAATTTATATAGACACTCTAGTGAAATATAGTTTGAGTTTTGGGTGTCTTCCAAGTCTGACATGCCTAAAAAAATCTCCAAAGGTTCGAATTCAGTCCGATAAAATGCTCTGGAATCTAAACTTGGCGGCTGTATATGTTACCATGACAACTAGTTTTAGTCTAAACCAGACGGCATCATTCTGGAAGTTCTGTCGCCCGACGTAATTCGTAGTTATTTTACTTAAAAGCTGTCCAATCAAGCGGTGACCTCATCCATGGCTCTTTGGCTTAGAAGTTAAAATCAGTATAAGAGCCAACTGACCAGGACTAAAAACGTTTTTTCTGCAAAATGTCCGAGAAACTTTTGTTTGAGTTTGTGAGAACCAAAAGAAAAACATTTCTTTTATTATAGTCATATTATTATGATCAGAATCAATTAAATGTCTGTATGTAGGAACATTTCATGCATGTTTCTCCATTAATGTTGACGGCCTTCTAATCTGCTGACAACTCCGTCAAACTCTCCGACCATCTCTTGAATACTGCTGGTCGTCTCCTGCGCCTTCCACTTCAGCGTCTCTGTTCAGCCCACTGAGCCCCCAGCTTCATCTTCCCCTCCCCCAACCTCACAATCAACCCTTTTGCTGTATCTTCATGAGAAATAACAACGATATAATTCACCTAGCTATCATCGTTTTGCACAGGCGCAGAAATAAAGTTTGGAAGAGCTTCAGAACGCGATATTTAATTTGTCAACGTAAACCAAAAACTGACACTGAGTTTCTAGACAGCACGTTTCTAGATAAACGGCTTAGTTAATTTTATTCTTATTTTGAGATACATAAATTATAAGCAAGCTATAAAAAAAAAAACACATTTGGAGATTCCTGGTTTATAGAAATGGATCTGAATTGCAGGAGATGCAGCTTGATCTTCAATCCTGCGGTCTGAACCTGAGAAAAAACGGGTCGTTTTCCAGAGCGGCCGTCTGACAGGCTGATATACATCAAGACCGTACGAGGCGTCTGTAGGGTTCTAATCACAGCTGAGAGCTTTTATGTCCCTCTGTCAATACGACAGGATGTCATACTCTACTAGATTAAACCTCCCCGCCGGAGGTATCACTCACCGGCAGCAGCCGAGAAGAACTCGGCTACGTTAAAATAAGTAAGAATGACAATTAGTTCCAGACGATATAAAACTCTGAAATAAATGGTGGCAGTAAATAATCGTCACGCCGATCTGCCTTCAAACATCTGGAAGTTTCATTTGGCTGTTTGTGTTTCTTATGAAAAATCTGATTTTTTTAATTAGTTTTTCATCTAAACTGACTCATTTTTAGATTTCAGCCAAAAAACGTAGAGAAATTTCAGCTATTTTAGTATTTAAGAAAACGCAAGGATTGGATTCAAATTGAGTTTTGATCGTTGGATCATGTATAGAATTAGTTATTAATTATGGCCAAAACAGCCATTCTAGAAAAAAAATAGGTTAAATATAATCAAACTGTCGAATACTGAGTGAAGAAATCCGACAATCTATATCTGCTAGAATTCTGAAATGTCTTAAAATAATCCTAAATCTACTCTTCCGTCGGCACAGGGAACATAAACAACCTCAAGGGTCGATCAAAGATTTTATCGGGGCGAAATGAATGTTTGTACATACGCCGTAGTAAAAAACTGTCAACCTACTGCATATATAATAGTAAGAATAAGTTTTTTTTTGTTTCACCTGCAATAATATCCAGTAAAAAGAGAAACGGGTGAAAACATAACCTTCCTCGGTTTGAGATAATTAACCGGATGATCTGATCCAATCACCCAAACGACCCGTCACCTGCTATCAAACTGTAAAAGTGACTGAAATAAACTAACAGCTAAAGCTAGAGGTCAGAGGTCATCCCAGTCGGGTACATAAAGCCGGCATACAGTCGGCAAACCGTCAGCTGCAGCTGCAGCTGCTGCCGACACAATTCATAGAATGTATTAACATCAGAACTTCTGGCCCCGCCCACCTCTGATATCACGCCGGCGTGTCTCTGGGATTTCTTTTAGTGTTTTTCATGCTAACTTTAGCTGCGACGTCACACTTTGTGCCGCTGAAGGTTGTAAAGCCAAAATAGTTTGTTTGGATGTTTTATTGTGAATGCATGACCTTCAAATGTCAAAAGGTGGTCATGTGATTAACTCTACTTAGAAAGAAGAAAAAAAAAGGAAGAACCCGAATGGTTTGGGATAATCAACATGAAGAAATAGAAATGTTTCCTTTTTGTTTTTACTTTCACTCGGGGAGGGAGGGATTCTTCACTCTTTTGATTTACTCCTCTACAAAAGTACACAGACCCTGATGAAAACACAGCATGTGAGGGTCTGGCGTCTATTTGTTTACAGTTTGTTGAGGATCTAAACAAACATCTGATCTATTGGATAAATATCTATGTCAGATCGGAATTTGTTTTATGGGTTGGAAATCATTGACACTATATATTGAAAGCAGGAAAGTTGAGCCTCTTCTTTCAGTATAAATGTCTATAAATATATGTGTTTGTATATATGTATACATACGTGTAGCTTTATATGCATATATGTATGTTCTGTATATATATGTATACTTATATGTATATAGGTTAATATGCATATATATATATATATATATATATATATATTTATCGTGACCTTATATACATATATACACATATGTGTGTATAAACCTACACATATGTATACAAATATTTATCATATATTACTTATTATATGAATAATCTATGACATCATCAGGTTGTGAGTTTGCTGGAGAAGATTCAGTTTGTCTGAAGTTTCATAATGACATCACTACCGCAACACCGACTTCAAGAACTATGGTCTTACACCTGAGTGGGCGGAGCTTAATGATCAGACCTTCATGCAGGGGCGGGCTTACACCTGTAGTTTGGTCCGGATCAAACACCCCCTGCTGTGATGTCACTGTATGTTCTAAAACCTTTCCATCAGAACCAGAATGAACGTTTTCAGCAATTTGTGCTACAGTATCTCCTCTGTGGGATCAGACATCATGAGCGAGCTGTCCGTCATCAAACCCATCCATGACCCTGTCACCATTTCACCACTGGTCCTACCTTTGACCCCTGCGGCGCCTTCTAACCAATGCAGACCAGGAAGACCCAACAAGATCTGCAGTTATGGACATGTAGTGACCCAGTCGTTTAGACATCTGAATCTGGTCTCAAATCCTCAGACTGGTCTTTTTTTTTTCCTACTTCCGACATCAAGTTCACTTCCTGCCTCACATGTAACCATGGTAACCAGATAATCAATCTTATTCTGATGTCTATCAGAGTTACAGTTATACTGTTATGGCTAATTGGTGTATTACCCGTAGAAAATACCCCCCCACACACTATCAGCGCCTTGGTGGCTAGTTTCGTTTTTTGACGCCATGTCTGGCCAACAGTCCAAGCGGCGAGTGAAAGCGTCTCCCCTCCGGGCCGAGGTGTTCGAGCGCTGAGTACCGGAGGAATTTAAGTGAGTGACAACAGTTCTGAAGGTTGTCAGCAGGAGTGAGTCGTCCTCAGAACAGATTTACAGTTCCCCGGGGACAGCTGAGGGGCGATGGAGGGGGGGCACGGAGAGACCGCGGCATTCCAGGGATAGAGAGAGAGAGAGAGGGGAGAGCGACACCTCCTTCACATTGTTGGCTATAAAAAGCGAAGCTCCTGCTCCGCCGCGGGGAACCACAGCGAGGATCTCTGACAAACAGATAACGGAATCGTTGGTCCTCATTCTTTCTCATTCTTGGTTCCTAAATGTGTAAAAATGAGAATATTTTTCATCCTCTGCTGCTTGTGGGCGGGGCTAACCATCTGAAAACGTGACGACAAGATGAATAAGAAATAGCCGGCAGGGAAAAAAATCGGAATCTTAAAAGATGTATTTTGATATTCATCTGTGAGATTAATCTCCTGTGAAAAAGTATAGGACCCCCGAAAAGCCCCCATACATTTGGGAAAAAAGCTCCTCCTAGTGAGTAAAATGTGAACTATTAGAAAAAAACGTGATATAGATAAGTTAAATCTCCTTGAGTCGATATATATGCACCAAATTTGGACTAAATTGGACCAATGTTTTCCCAAAATCATTCCAGTACTTCCTCACACTAAGGTCTATGTGGGTAAGAAGTTTGAAAATGGGTTGGGTCACATGATGAGGGTCAAAGTATCGCAGGACGATTCCTTTTAGGAGCATAATGGGGAAAAAGTGCCGCCTTGGCGCAGGTTTACGTTTTTCTCAGCAGGATTATGCCTAAACTTCTGTGACCAGATGGAAGGTGGGGGGCGGGGCCTAAAAAGAAGACGTTAACCTTTGGTGCAGATCCAGGAATTTATTTTCCATTTTTCTATAACATTCCAAAAAAAATTGTTTTCCCATTTATGTTTTTCACTTAGTGACGCAAAAACTGTTGAACTGATCTCGTAAGCTATGGCGTGACGTCAAATACTTTTTGTGCGTTGCGGAGGGGAGGGGCTTAACTCAGGAAAGCCTGAACAGACGCTGTTGCATTATTCGGCATTAATGGAGGAAAACATTCCTACACGTCTGTTTAGCTCGGAACTTATAGCGGCTAAATAAAGATGACCTCCTATAAATCCACATGTTGATCCAGGAGATCCGGATCAGAACTGGATCTGCTCTCACAACTATCAACAGCATGAGAAGATGAGGTTATTTAAATCACGACTTTAGGATTAATTCATGAGAAATTTAGGGAAAACGTCTCAGGTGTCCGAGGGGAAAGGTATAAAAACAGTCGTTGTTCCTCCGGCGCTGTTGAACTTGGTTGGAAGTGACCCGTCTGAGGTTAAATAAAAAAATCTTGAATTTTTCATCCGATCTATTTCTACGTGTCAGGGATTATTTTCTCAGCCGTTATTCTGAGAAATATTTTTGGTAATTTTGTAAAATGTAAAAAAATTTCAAACAAAATCTAGGATTATTCTGTGTATCTGGATCTGTCCTAAAAGTTTATGAATTTTTTCCTGACCTTTCCTTCTACCAAGTCTTTGAAAATCTAGTTTGATGGATGGATGGATGGATGGGTGGATGGATGGATGGACGGATGGATGGGTTCACAAAATAGACATTTGAAAGATAGCAATAACGTAAGACATGCTATCTAATAATAAATATTAAGCATCAATGCATAAATATATATACGTTTGTATAGATGTACATTTATATATAGATATAAATATGCGGCTGACAAACTGGTTTGAGGTCAAATAAAAACCTTGAAATCTGAATGATCAAAATTAATGATTTATTACGTATTCATCTCAACTTCATTACGATATCTGTCGCTCTAATATTCCTCTTGTTTTTACCCTCCGTTGCCGTTTCCCTTGGCTGCTCCCCAAACCTCATTTCCCCAGAGGGACCATCAGGGTTTCATGTTATCTTCTCACCCCTCTGGAGGCGGCCCCTCTGACTGGGGGGTCGTAAGCGAGCCCCCTCCTCCTAAAGGCCGGTGGAAGCCGTGGAGATAGTGACACCAATGGGCGCGTAGGCCGGAGGGATGTAACACTATGTATAGCTTTGAAAACAGAGACGATGGGAAGCAGGAGCAGAAACCTTCACACTCCTACATCCAGTTCCGTGAAGAAAGGAGGTGTTGAAAACCAGCAGGAGCCCCGAGGCAGAATTCTTCCACCAACCAGAGGTGACGACGTTTGTTTGGTTCCACATCTTCAGAGTGGAGCAGAACCGAAGAGAAAGACCACAGGAGGGGGCAGCAGCAGACTCTCGTAAGTCCTGATGCCTAATATTGTTTCAGCCACTCCACCTAAACTTGTTTCTGTTTATATGTTTCTTCAAGCAGGAGGTCATGGTTTCACCTGTGTCTGTTTATCGCTTCCACTAGTGGAGGGGTTATATTTTCACCTGTACTCCTTTCGTTTATTACCTCCACCAAGAAAAAGGTTATAATTTCACCTGTGTCTGTTTATCACGCCCGGATAGCAGGAGGTCATGTTGTCACCTGTGTCTGTTTGCTACCGTCATCAAGGAGTTTATTTTTTCACTTGTCTGGTTTTTACCTCGATAAGGGAAAAAGTTATGTTTGTTTGTGATCTCCACCAGGAAAGAGGTTGTTCTCGCCTCAGTTGGTTCATTACCTCGGTCAAGAAATATGTTATATTTTCACCTGTGTCTATTATTTACTTCTGCCAAGAAGGTTATGTTTTCATGTGTCTGTTTGATCCCTCCACTAACAAAGAGGTTATTTTCAACTGTGTCCCTTTGTTTATTTCCTCCACAAAGAAACAGGTTAGATTTTCACCTGTGTCCCATTATTTATTACTACTTCCATCGACAAATATAATATGTTTTCACCTGTGTTTTCTTTGTTTATCCAAGAGGTTATCGTCTTACCTGTGTCTATTTGTAACCTCCTCCAAAGGTGTTATGTTTTCACCTGTGTCCGTTTGTTGTTTCTGCTGTGGGAAAAGGTTATTTG
Organism: Lophius piscatorius; assembly: GCA_009660295.1. Taxonomy (NCBI): domain Eukaryota; kingdom Metazoa; phylum Chordata; class Actinopteri; order Lophiiformes; family Lophiidae; genus Lophius; species Lophius piscatorius. The sequence goes on from VRLP01002475.1 coordinate 9,720, forward strand.
TTCACCGGCGTCTCTTTGTTTATTGCCCCCAGCAACGAGGCGGTTATACAATATTTTCTTGTGTCCCATTTTTGGTTCCACCATGGTTGAGTTTATGTTTTTCACTAGTTGGAGGTTACAGAACCGCCCTAGCACTTCTCTCGGACCAGAATTATTCAAATAACCTGAGAGGGTTCTATCCATGTTACACATCCATCCGTTTCTTTACTTACCAGCTGTGGAGAGATTAACGTGGACCTCCGTCTCTTCTGGACTCAGTCCCTTCTTTTTGCATTGGCAGTAATCAACGGTTTACAAATTCTGAGGCGGAGGGATCAGATTGTTCTCAGAGAACCCGGTTCGTACAGCGGCATTATGGGCAAGAAGGATGACGGCAGTGGTTCATGGAGAGGTAACCTCATTTCCACAGATGTAAACCAGTGAAATGACAAAAACATGTCTGCAGATAATTAATTTTTTTTACCAGATGTAAATGACGTTTTTAACAATATCCTAAAACAGGAATGTACTTTATTATATTTTAACATTTGCAATTTGATCCAGGGTAATTTAGATAGTAGAAAGTCTTTTTCTCTATAATAATAATAATAATAATAGTAATAATGACTTCATTCACATGTTTTTAAGTGAAAACTAAATTCAAAAGTCACTAAAAATTTCTCATTTCTAAACTTCCCTCAGAAAAAAAAAACATTCAAGAATGAGGAAACAGATGATGTGTGTGTCACTCTCTCTTCTCGCCGTCCTTTAAGTCGCTTTGAGTGATTTTGAGACGGTAAAGATAAGGAAGAGGGGAGTCTACAGATTACATCAACATCTAAACTACATTTGTACGCCGTTTTATCACAAAGATATTAACAGAAATGAAAAAGCTCTGAAAGAGGCCAAAACCGTAGAGGACTGACAACATGGCCCTGAGGAACTCCTTATATCTATATTATAACTCTTCATCCTCACCTAATGTTAAAACCTGACTAAATGGGATAAAAACTAATAACGAAATCTGAGGCATAACTGGATAAAAACACAAACTATCTGATTAAATAAAAGGAGCTGCTCACTCTTCCCTCATACATCTGGAACTCACCTGTGTCTCCTTTGTCCTGGTAGATTGGGGAGAGCCCAAAGATGAAGACGACAAAGACCGAGCTTTCAACCAACAGTCTCTCTGCTCCAACAAACAGATTAGTGACTCGGTAAGATTCTCACCGACCCGGTTCTCCTCATACGTTTAAAAATTAATGTTCAATACTTCTTAATTAATACTTCTTAAAATCTGTTGATTAAGCAAATTGCAGTTTTATCACATGGTTGCCTTCAGAAATCCACTGAATAACTTTCATGCATAATTTTTAAATTCCAAACCCACATAGACCTGAGTGCGAGGAAGAACTGGATTGACTTTGGGAAAGGTCGGTTGTATATCTCGGACACTAGGGGGGGAGTTTTATCTCCAGAACTTTTCCGGACATAACTTCTCAACCGTTGGTCGGATTTAGTCCAGATTTGGTGCATGTGAATCGAGCGTGGGAAGTTTGTCTTGTGTACATTTTGTTTTACCGCAATAATACATATTTTACTCACTAGGGGACTTTTTGCAGAAAAAATACTGCGGACGCAACTTCACATTTAATTTGAAGGGTTCAATCAGGCGTTTGATTGTACAATGCAGGGGATTGGGGATTTTTCGGGGATATTTTTGTGTCGGTGATATTCTGGAATCGTCATTGCAGCGTCCGTGTTCTCGTCTGAGTCCGTCGCATCCGCTGAACATCCTTCGTGTTAGTGCGATAACTAACTAAAACTATGTCATGGATCATTGTTGAATTTTATATCAACATAGATCGTAATTGTAAGAAGAAGTTTTGAGGACATAATAACTCAGGCGTTGCTCCGATTTAGATCAAATTTGCCGCGCATGAATCAACTCAGGGAGATTTATCTTATCTTTGCTTTAATTGTTCATATTTTACTCGCCAAGGGGAACTTTTATTTCATTTTTTAAACAAAAAACACTGTTTTTTGGAAACCCACCAACACAACCACTCGGACACCTGCCTCCATGTTCATCTTCATCTTCCTTTCATTCCACTCAGCCTGACGACAACTCGCCGTCGCTTCACTTTGCCTCTCCTGGTGACAACGCTGTCAACGCTGGAGATGATGGAGTGGAGCAGAGTCAGAAGAGAGAGAGCCGTGAGGACCACCTCGACAACGAGGGACACCTGATCTACCATATCGGACTCGTGATGAAAGGCAGATGTACGTAACGGGAAAGCGTCGTCCTTCTCTGTCCTTGTCGTACCTCTGTTGTTTCTGACATGAAGGTAACGCCTCCAGAAATAACTTTCAGTCAAGCGAAAGGATTTAGAAAAATATACGATTCATTTATTATCAATGGGATGGATTTTTTTCAAGGTGACACACATTCAGTAACCTAGTAGCCACAGTTAGCATTAGCGTTCAAAACATCGTCGCTAACGTGATGTTCAGATAACTTTTTGGGGTTCATTTGTTTAAAGGTAAAACAACATACATTCATACAACAACAACATTGAATAACCTTTAATTAGCTAGAACAGAAACGTTATAATTCAATATTGTCTAACTAATGTCTTAATATTCAAACTTGTTGTGGCAATTTTCGAGGTAAAACTTATTTGGTTATCCATTAACCTCAAAAGTTAGCTTTAGCATTCAAGTTTTCCTAGCTAAGGTGTTGCGGTGCTAATTATCGGGACATTTTCAATGTAAATCAACATATTTGATATCCCATTAGCTTAAACGGTTCAATGCAGCACTAAACCTTTCTTAGGTAATGTAGGGTTATGCTAGCATGTTTGGCCATTTAGTAATCAACCTTTTCAAGCTTAGATTTATTGTTATGCTAACTTTTTGGGACAATTTTAAAGGTGAAACAACATATTTGATAACCCAATAACTATAAAACTTAACGTTAGCATTCAACCTTTCCACGCTAACATGTTATAAAGCTAAATTTATAAGTTAATAGAACATTTAAGAAAACCCACTAGCTAAAACAACTCATATTAGTATTCATTAGCAGGCTAGCCAACACGACAGTTTGATATGTTTTAACTTCTATGTGTATGCTCATAGTCCAGAATGAATTTAGAACTACCTTATTGTACAGTGTAACATTACGTTAGCTAGGTGGTCGAATGCTAACTGTAATCTAACCGTAGCTGATGCGTTGTTACTCTAAATGTTCGAAAGGATTATCCCCTCCAGTGTGTCTTTATCTCATTAATAACCTACACAACATCCAACCTGGAACACTTTTGGGTGAAAATAATTACTTTTATTGTATTAATGTACGATAATTTTATGAGTCTTTACTTCTTGTTTTGGAGAAGATCTTCCCAAGTCCTGGAAGATTATATCTAATTATTATTTCCGGTTAAACTAATGTTTTTATTAGGGTTTAGTCAGCTGAAAATAAGAAGCTAAGAATGAATCCTTTATATTTCCAAAGGAGGCGGGTCTTCTCACTTGGACCCTCCTCCATGCCATGTTTGTGCTAAAACGGTGGCCTATAACGGCCAAGCTCTGGCTGTAGCGATGGTGGCAGAAAGACGAAAAAGCAATCGGTCTCTCAAAATCAAGTAGGTGAACGTTGAGAACCCAAATTTTTTCAAGGAATCTCATCAGTTGACAAGAAACTCAATGACGTAATTTTGACACTTGAAGGCCACTTGAAGATCCTTGGATAAGGCGGGCTGAGCTGCGGTGCATTTTATTGGTTTCTATCTGGATCAATCACCATTAGATCTCACTAAATCCTACACATTGCACTTTTAAAGATCAAAGTCTTTCATCTAAATGTCAGTCTGTCCTCCACAGATGAGGTTCTATCCACTCTGGGAGCTGGAGCCTTTGGGAAGGTGGTGGAGTGTCTTGACAGGGACAGGTGAGCCGTGTGTCGAGTGAATCTTAAAGACAAGACCGATAATGAAGAGTTGCCAAAGACCCATAACTACGGAAAGTTGCATCAAAATGCATTGACAACTTTTCAAGATATCCAGCAGACAAACAAACACAGATGGGTGATCACATGACCTCTAACAGCTCTTGATGGCGTCTTTCACCTCCACATTTGTCCGACTGTCTGTCTGTCTGTCTGTCTGTCTGTGTGCGTCAACAGAGACGAGCGTGTGGCTGTGAAGATCGGGAAGAACATCGACTGTTTCCGTGAAGTAGCGCTGTCTGAGATCGCGGTGCTGGAGGAGATCAACAGCCTGGATGACGACCACAGATTGTGAGTAGCTGCTGCCGACCCTCAGGGTTCAGGTTCTGGAGGTTTGAAGCTGGGGATGGCTGGGTTTGTGGTTTGTCTCATGTTTCTGGTTCTTGTCTCTGGCCTGTCAGCGCCTGTGTCAGGATGATGGACTGGTTCGAGCACAAAGGTCACGTCTGCATCGTGTTCGAGCTGCTGGGCCTCAGCACCTCCGAGTTCCTCCGACTTAACGAGTTCCTGCCGTTCAGCGTGGAGCAGATCAGACACATGGCCTTCCAGATCTTCAAAGCCGTCTGCTGTGAGTGTCCCTCCCTACAAACCCCATGACCTCTGACCTCGCCGTATTTGGTGGGGGAGTTGGTGCTGGTGCTGCTTGTGATCTTCACAAAGAAGCTTTTTGTATCCACAATAATTGTTTTGTGCAAAACTGAAGGACTGACTGATTATTCTGCCACCAAACAATAAATCATGAGGGCACTTTCACACTTCATCTGAGCTTTTGAACATTTCTGTTTGATTACAGTTTGATCAGGACCAAAATTGGTAAAAATTTTACTTGTACAGAACTCTTTACAATCGGCTGGCCTGTCTTTGGTAGCCCCGCCCCTTTTGGCCCCGGTCACCTTCCCTCCTATTTGGCACCATATAGCTACGGCAGTGGCGGCTGGTGACTTGAATACTTGGGGAGGACAGAGAGATTTTTTCAGTAAGTCAGAAATTGAAGCTTTCTTCAATTTAAACGAGTCATTTATTCATTATATCCATGATCCACACTGGACGTCTACCACGCCCTCTTTGACTGGGATTCGAACCCCAGTCTCCATCACCAAAGTCAATGGTGTAACCTGCTGAAATATTACAACATATGTTAAAAATCCTGGTTACATGTAGCCAGACAAAGACACACTAAAAATGGAAGCAATAATTGTTGGAATTGGTTTGTATTTCCTCTAAAAGAGAAGAATAGAAAGGATAGCATTAGCATTAGCATTAGCAGCACCGTTTCTGTCCGACTCCAAGACCATTCTTACCGGGATTTTCGGGGCTATAGCTGAACAATAGAAAATGATTTGGTCAAGACAGACATAGAATATATTTGATTAGTTATGTTTGAAGGTAGTCCATGAATCAATATCTACTTGAAACCATTATTTCACACTCAGGCGCCTTACAGGGGTAGAGAATTGAGGAGGAGGTGTGGAAATTCTCTGTATGTATTTGGGGTGTTTGGATATTTCTGGATCGAACAGTATCACGTCTTTTGACCCTCTGGTGTTGTCGAAACAAGAACTTCAAGATTCTGACTTTATACACTTGTGTTTTTTAAAGTTCTGCATCGGAACAAACTGACCCACACAGACCTAAAACCCGAAAACATCCTGTTTGTGAACTCCGACTACGACCTGGAGGTAAAGGTACCAACGACAAGACGGTAAAGGTTTGGAAAAAGATGTAAGTTACTGTCAATTCAACGTATGTGAGCGTTTGTGTGTGTCAGAAGTTTGAAGACAGGAAGTTGAAGAGTCTGGATGTGAAGGTGGTGGATTTCGGCACCGCCACGTTCGACCACCAAAAGCATGAATCCCTGGTGTCGACGCGCAACTACCGAGCTCCAGAGGTCATACTCGGTACCGACACAACTCTCTCACGCACACATGAGGACTGCACAGATTTATGTCGTGTGTTTTAGTTTCAATCCGGTGTATTTGTGCTCAGATCTGGGCTGGAATCAGTCTTGTGACGTTTGGAGCCTGGGCTGTGTTCTGGTGGAGTTCTACCTGGGCAGAACCCTCTTCATGGTACAGACACACACACACACACACACACACATATGCTCATGTACAACCAGAGAACCAGCAGGAAGTTCATCTGTCTGTTGTTTCAGACCCACGACAGTAAAGAACACCTCGCCATGATGGAGAAGGTCCTGGGACCGATTCCTCCTCACCTGCTGAAACTGACCAGGTGACCACACCCAGACAGTCTTCTTCATTGTATTCAATTCAGCTAAGGAGTAAGAGGAAGGCCCAGTAATGGAAAGATCAGGGGTTAGATCGCTGACCCCTACAGTCTCCATGTCACAGTGTCCTTGAACAAGATAATGAACCGCAGACATAGACTTTTTGCTTCTTTAAGGAGAGCTTACGGATCCAGACGAGACGGACGAAACAGTGCAGTACCACAGGGAATCATAGGGGGCAGTGTCACCAAAGTTCAAGGAAGACGAGGCTAATGTCTATGAAAAGGACAAACAGCAAAAACTTTCTTTTAAAAACACTTCTTCCTCATTAACTTTGAGTACTTTGTAGTTGTTGGCCTAGCTTAAACTGCTAATTCCTCCAAATATAAGCCAGTCTGTGTATTTTTAGTCCCTCCAAAGTAGTTTTCAGACTAGAGACAGAGACTATGGTTCAGTCCGACCTGGAATGAGACGGCCGTGTCTTGTTGGACAGAACTTCGGCCTTTAGACTTGTCCTTAATTCAATTATCGAAACGTTACCAAACATTTACAGCATTTTGTCTAAAGAAATGGCATTTCTAGCGTAGCTGTACGAGACAAGTAAGCTAGGCTAGGTAACTCATTGCAAGACCGGGACAGGTAAAGGGACCGTCTGCCTGAAAATGGTTTTTTCATAAAACCGTTGTCTGTCGTGGTGGTTTGACCTTTCGCTCCATTACATATGAATTAAAGAAATTATGAAAACAGACTAAAGACAAGATTAGACTAGATTAAAGTGGACCAAACCATTCCATACCAGAACAGGTAAGGTGCAGCAAAGCTATAATTATATCCCGGAAAAGTTGGGATATCGTCAGCACCGCCACAAATCCTTCGTGTTAACGCAATAACCCAAAAACTATTTTATGGGTGACTTTCAAATTTTTGGATCCACATAGACTTTCGTGCAAAGAGGGACTGTGTTGATTCTGGGAAAGTTCGGTTCTATGGTTCTGAAGCTAGGGGGAGCTTAATCTGCCAAATTGTCAGGCTATAATTTCTCATCAGTTGGTTCAATTTAGTCCAAACTTGGTGCATTTCATTCAACTTGAGGAGATCTTTGATGCATATGTCATATTTTACCCGTATTTGAATCTAATAATTCATAATTAACTCACTTAGGGAGTTTTTTTTCTCTTTTTACGAAAAATGCTGTGGGAGAAATAACTTCACATTTGACTTGAAGAGTTCAAATAGGGGCATTGCTTGTACAACGACGGGGAGTGGGGACTTTTCGGGGTTATACCCTTGCTGTCGGGGATGACAGCGTAGGTCTAGTTGGAAGAAATGAAATCAAAAGTCTATGGAAACGATGAAAAATAAAAAAGTTATGCTGTAAAAAAGTTTAGAAAAAAATAGGCAGTCCACGTATTGTGATGCATTCAATGACCTAAAAGCCACTACGGCGCGGGAATTTGACTTACATCATAACAGCGTCCCCTACCACCACCAAGCTTTTCATTCCACACTGCCATCTAGTGGATTTATTGATGCCAACATAATCCATAAATCCACTAGACGGAGGAACGTGGGGGATGACAGAAATATTTGTTTTTGTACGTAATGGAGGAAAATTGAGCTCCGACTGTTTGTGCATGTTTGTGTCGTATGCAGCAAGAAGGGCTACGTTCACAACGAGCGTCTGAACTGGGACGAGCGGAGCTCCTCCGACGAGTACGTCAGGAAACACTGCATACCTCTGAAGGTACCTCAGATCAGCCAATCAGCTGCGGGCGCGAGGCAGCAGCAGGGAATGAGTTGTGTGTTTGGCTCTGGCAGCAGTCCATGCCGAGGAGGACGGAGGAGGAGCGGCAGCTGTTCGACCTGCTCAGCTGCATGCTGGAGTACGACGTCTGCAGACGGATCACGCTGGAGGAGGCGCTGTGGCACCCGTTCTTCGGCCCACTGAGGTCGCAGAAGAAGCAGCAGCAGCGCCGCTAGCATGACTGGCCGAGGCTACTAGATGAAGAAAAAGGAACTGTGGCGAAGACGAAATCTTGCTTGCCGTCCTGTGTTTCCGTTTCAGAGAGCATTCCTGTGGGTTTTGTTGTGCAAAGTCTAAAAGTGTAATATTCCTAGTTTATAATATTCCTAGAAGGTCAAAAAAAACAACGGACCTCATTCTGCGACACACCTGTCTCAATCAGCCTGTCATGTATATAGACTACCGTTGTCGGCCACAGCGCCACCTAGCAGGAACTGTGGAAACTGCAGCGGTGTGTCATTTTAGCTAGCTAGCCTGGGTTCTAAATCTCATATCATTCCATCATACTAGCACGTCTTGCATTTACACAGATGTCTGTTTCATCTCAGTTACTACCTCCGGGGAACAGTTCAGACCCCCCCCTGTGCGTAAACAGGACCAGATGGGTGGAGTAAATGTGCACCGGATCCGCCAAGAAAAAAAACTGTGTAAAAAGGGCTTTTGAGATCAATACTTTCTTTTTCAAGAACAAATCTTAAAAACAGACGTTTGCAAATATACGAACAAAAAAAACCCAAAAATGTTCGAAAAACATTTTTTTTCTCCATAAACATCAAATTTCAAAAGCTGTTTTGGAAAATCAATATCTCATATATACTTCAATTGCAGTGATTTTCATTATTGTCCTAGAGGAACGGAACCACCTTGTCTTGAACCAGTTCTTGAAATAGACCGCGAATCTCTTTCACACCGAAAACCTCCGGGTATAAATGAAGTCACGTGACCTCACCTGCTGAAAATCCCTGATTGTGACGGATGAAAAAAGGTCAATTATCTCCGTTCCAGCTGGGGGCAGATCAAACTTCTGGTCTCTGCCTGTGAGTAAATGAACACTTAACGTCAAACGTCAAGATTGAAGCAGCCGAGGAAGTTCCCATGAGTGAACACCTCTCCAGCTGTAAAACACGACATCATCTGTCCTCTCAGATAAAGAGCTCGTCTGACATTTGAGGAGCGTCAGCTTGAAGCTGCTGAAGCAGGGAGACGTAATAAAACAGTATAAAAACATCAGGCCAGGGTTAAAGACACTCCGTCTGCGTATAATGGCATGGATTCCAGTCTGACTCCTTATCTGTGATCTGTTTCCAGCTCAGTGGGTTCAGAGCAGCCAGCGACCAATCGTCACACGGCAGCTTTGTAGAAATGGGCGGGTGTTCCAGTCCTCAATGTTGAATAAATATAGATCCTTTCTGGGGGGGAAATCCAGACATTTTGAACATCATGAAATGACGTGGGCGGGATTAATGAGCTGTTTCCACAGGCGTCTGAAAAATGGTTTTCCCTTATTTAGCAAAAAAAAAAAATTGACTTTGCGATCACACGCAAAGTCAATGCAACGCTTCAAGTAGACGTGTGAAATTGCGACACGATTAACGTGAAGAGAACGACTTTTACATAAATGACTTCATTCACTCAAGTCGAAAACCATCAACGGAAAACTGTGAGAATCCTGCACTGTAAAAAAAAAAAGATTATATATAAAGGGTGATTTTACGAAAAAACACTGGCATCTGAGAAAATATGCAAAAAAATAAATAAATAAAGTTAAAAAATAAACAATTTTACACAATGTGTAAATTTTATGATTAAATTGTGTATTTGGAAGAAAAAAAAACGTTTTAAATTTTTAAATCCCTTTCCTTCTAAATCAGAAATTAGCGTTACCCTACTGTTAAAGATATTAATTCTACTAGTTCCATAACATTTACGTGTATTTGTTGCTAAATATACGAAGAGCAACGATACACGTTTAATCCTAATCAGTTTTAATAAAAGGAAAAACAAATAACATTGTTGAGCTAGAAAAGACTTTTTTCAGATTGTCATATATCCGATTTATTTTTCAGTTAATTTAAAATAGAAAAAAAAAAAATAGAAAATAAAACTGTAAAATGCAAGAATATTAAATCTAAATCTGTCTTTTCGGGCACAGAGCAAAAAAAAAAGAGAGGACCTTTAATTTCAGTGTGATTATAAAACCAATGTTTATTACCCTTGACAAAAACTAAGACAAAACTGTCCCTTAAGGACCTTTTTTCTTTTCCTTGACTGAGACAAAAAGACGAGATAAACATCATTGAACACTGATTGAATCAACATCACTGAAAAAATATTAAAGTTTGATTTTATTTTTTAAAAAGAACCTGTTGCTAAAAACAAAAATGGCAGACAAATGTTATTTTCTGAATGACAGTCCTCATATTCTGACCGTTCTGACCACTTTGAGTATTTATGTCACGCTCTATAAATAAAATGTATTATTACTATTACTATTATTATTATTATTATTATCATTGGATGGCGTGTTCATTATTTTTGTTTCCGGTACCGAATGGTCAGAAGTGCGTACCCGGCCTCGGGGGATCTCCGATCCACCATCAACCCGATTGGATCTGGTAATGGAGTAAAGACTGACGGAACCGTCTCGTTCCCGCCAAAGTTTTCCCCGGGCTAGCTGGAACTCAGAGTCTCTAAGTTTGAGGACAAAGGCACCAAAATGATCTCAATCGACTGTCAAACGGGTCAGAATCCCTGCCCACCGGCGTGGACCCCAAGGTGAGGTTCAACACAGCTGATGTAGCTTCCATGTTAAAATACTGTTTTTTAACTCTAGGTGGACAAAAATGGTATTTTTACTGACTTTTTCCTGTGGTACCGAGACTGGTTCTGACCCATTAACAAGAATCTGATTGGATTGTTCTTCACGACAAGACCTCTAAGCCACCTAATTAAGGTCGGAGCAGATTCCTAATTGACTCTTCCTCAGATTGAGAGGAGAAATCGTGGCTAGCTTACATCGTGTGGACCGCTAACATGCAGCGTTTACAGATCCAGTATTAAACCTTCTCATGATTACATCAGTACTTCAAAGCTAACCGGGCTTCCAATCGTTCTGGCCTTTGAGGTTAGCGCTTCCAGCCGGAGCTCGACTCAACGAGGAGCGGCTTCCTCCTTCCTCCCGGCGGGTTGTTTGTCCCTTTCTAAGCCCGTCTCTGGCCCCGGTTCTGGTCCTGCTTTCATTCACAAACCAGTTGTCGTAGATGCACTGTAAGCCCTGTCCACGGTGATGATTGGGCGCAGCAGCGGCGGCACGTTGAGGGACTCTCCATTGGTGACACCAGCTTGAGTCAGAACACCGGGGGGCTCGTTTCGTTTGTTGACACTTTGCGGTCCAAAGGCCGACCCCCTGCTAGAGAAGCAGGAAAACATGGCGGCTAACTGCAGCCGCACCTCCTTCTGCCAGAAGGCGTACACCAGAGGGTTGATGAGTGAGTTGGACAAACCCAGGAGCCACAGATGGTTCTCCAACACGTCGGTGAGTTTGCAAGCCTTGCACAGCAGTTGCACCATGCACACCACAAAGAAGGGGCACCAGAGGAGCAGGAAGCAGCCCACAAGCACCGCCACCGTCCTCAGAGCCTTGGCGTGGCTCCAGTTGAAGGTCCTCACCTGCTGATGACGCCGTTCTTGTTCGCCGCGGCGCTCGCTCGTCCTGGAGCCGGCTTGCCGGACTTGGCAGATCTGCCTCTGGTGGCCGCAGGCGATCTTCAGGATGTCCAGGTAGATGTACACGAAAACGCAGAGCACAGGGAAGAAGCAGACGCTGAACAAGACGATCATTCCCACGGGGTGGATGACGGAGAAAAACGCACAGAAGCCGTCGTAGCCGTCCGTCTGCAGCGGCCGCACCATGACTGAGGAACAGAGGACAGCGGTAGTTTTTAGACCGGAACAGTCCGGAAGCTCCAGGAAATCAGGTCATCAACGAAGCACAATGACAAAAATACCCCGACTCTTTATCGCATCATCAAGAACTAGGAGCGTTTTAGTTTCGTTGAGGAGCTTTTCAAGCTCCTGTCTCAGAAGAGCGGCTCACGTTTTCAGAACCAGAACCTTTTCATAGCCCTGAGAATCCCAACCCTCATTAAATCCCTACCCAAAGGTCCAATATCTATTTTAGTTTGAGTTATCGGGAACATTTGAGACCCTACATCAGTTCAGTTCCGACTTTTATTGTCCCTCAAGGGGAAATTTGATTCGCAGAAGTGGTAGAAAACAGACAGAAATACGACATTCAAGAAGACATCGGACAAAACCGACGGCAACAACCAGGAGGGAAATAACAACGAGGATAACAATGAAAGGAATAAAAAGTAATAATGATAGAAATAGAAATTTCTTGGCTCAACAGGAGCCTTTGGTCCGTTTTGGAGTGGGGTTACCTTTCACATCGGAGAACCTTTGGAGGTGTGGTTACTGAGGGCATCAGTTATCCCCCCCTACAACGACAACGACGCTCTGTTCAAATACTTGGAAAACATGCACATGACTTTGACTCAGCGTAAGATAGCTGGTGTTTTCAGACCTTAAACCGTTCTCAGAGATCTGAAACCCTGTCTTTGTATTGTATCTGCCCCATGAGAGCTCTGACGGATAATAGTTCTTAGAACTCAGCCTCCTGGGGAATTTTTAAGATCCCCATTCAAGATAGGGAATCCCCCCCAGAGCCTTTCATAATTCTGGACCTTTGATAGTTCTACTAGCTGGAACCGGTGGCGGAGTGGCCAACACTGGTGCCTCATAACAAGACAGTACCAGGTACAAACCCACAGAAGTTGACTTTGAGCGACTAGCGGGTAGATTGGTTGTCTCCCAGTTGGACGTTTTGAAGGTAGTCAGTTCGAGCCCAAGCTATTATACGTGTCATAAGGGTCCTTGAGCAAGACCCTGAACCCAATATGCCCCCCACCTCCCCCCGACGCCTCAAAGGGGGCTGCCCAATGCTGGCTCAGGGATCCTTCCAGATCCGATGAGAGAAGTTGACGCTGCTACCAAACAACGGCAAACACTTCAGGCTAACGGTAGCTAACTGGTGTGAGCCTATCCTGCCAACCCAGATTGGGATTTTGTCTGCAAATAACATTCCCATCCACTAGAGGGAGCTACAACCTTTAGTTGGACATAAAAATTGTCTTGTCTTAAAATCTAGCACTGAGTTTAGTAAAAAAAACAAATCCAGCTTGGACAAAGCCGATTGTCCAAGTTGGCGGTTATGGGCCTGTTGGGTTTTACAGGTTTTAAAGGACCCCCCCATACACCTTTGGTAGAATTCTCCTGTTGTCTTTGAAACCCCTTGGACGCAGTTTTAGATGACGGCCCACTTTATAAAGTGACCGACATGTGGAAGTGTTCCACAAACTTGAGGTCCAGGATCGACGTAGTTCCGTACGTGTTTTGAAACAAGGACTATACTTTGTCTGAACTTCGGCTACGCCTCGATTCATGTTTCATTCTCACCTGGTAAGAATCCCAGTGTGAGGGAGCTGGTCCACAGAGCCAGCAGGAACCCGACTGCGGTCCCCTTGCCAGACAGCTGGGAGTACCGGAGAGGCATCTTGATGGCTGCATAGCGGTCCAGCGAGATCAGGAACATGGACATGATGGAGGCGGTGCAGGGCGACATGACGAAGGCCATCCGCATCAAACAGCGGGTCTTTCCCTGAGCAGGAGGCGTGGCGTTCGTCGGACCACTGGTCCACTGGTCCCCGTTGCTGTTGAAGTCCTCTGTGGCCAGACCGGTGATGGCCACGCCCACCAGCGCGTCGGCCAGCGCCAGGTTGAGGACGAAGCACCAGCTCTGGCTGCTCCTCCTGAGGAGCAGCTTGAACAGAGCCGCCGCCACCAGCAGGTTGATGGAGATGATGAGGCTGGAGGCGACGCTCAGGATCACGCCCATCACGCGAGGCCTCACCTCGCTTTGGGTGGTCGGCTTGTCGGCGGCAGAGGGGTCAGCGGTCTCGTGTCCGCACGGATCAAACATCATGACGGCAAACATTCCAATCGGAGAAAACGTTTTATTCGTTACAGCTCAGGGGAAATGAGGCGCTCAGTGGGTTCGAATTATGAGAACAAACGTTTGAACAGAGCCTCAAAGACTAAATGGGTTAGTTTGAGAAAATGAAGATTTTAAGCATCAACCTGAAGGTTCCAGAGTCCCGTCACGTTAATCCAGAGTCGGATCTGGTTTCAGGCATGACTAAAAGTTCAGTCTGCTGCTGATGTGTCCTTCTGATCCGACGGAAGTCAGATCAGTCCGAAAATCCTTTCAACTAAAGCAGAAGAAGAAAAAACACTCAGCTTTATCAACAGGACCCACTGACTCCTCCCCTTACACACACACACACACACACACAGAACACACACACACACAGACGCACACACAAACACACACACACACAAACACACAAACACACACACACATGCACTCACACGAACACACGCACACACATGCACTCACACGCCCACACAGAACACGCTCACACACAGAACACACACACACACAGACGCATACACACACACAGACGCACACACACAGACGCACACACACACACATGCATTCACACGCCCACACATAACACACTAACACACACACACACACACACATGCACTTACACTCCCTCACACACACGCTCACACACAGAACACACGTACACAGATGCACACAGACACACATGCACTCACACACCCACACAGAACACACACACACACACACATGCGTGCACACACACACACGCGTGCACACACACACTGACACTTCTCTGGTTGACCCTTGTCCCACCCGCCTGCCTCCTCTCTGACTCCGTCTTTATTATATTTACTATAATTTTTTATAATAATAAGAATCATGAAGCGTTGATAAGAAAATAAAAGCGATTTAATTAAAAGAACATTAAAACAAAGTCATTTAAAATAAAAAAAATAGGATAATTTCTGATAAAAGAAATACTGAAAAATAATTAAGAAATATAATAATAATATAATATATTATAATAATAATAAATAATAATAAATAAAAAAGTTACTAAATGATAAATAATACAATAGTGTACAATCATCATAATATTATAAGTGATTATGATAAGAATAATTACAAATGGTTCTAATAACAACAATTCAATAATTGTTCTTTAATAAAGAAATCATAATTAATAATCATAATCCTGGAATATTGAATGAAATAAAATGAATACTAAATAAATGAAATGACAATAATAACCACCAATTATTATTATTATTATTATTAACCACGATTACAAATGAATAAATAATACAAGTAAATAAGAAATAAAAAGAAAATGTAAATGTAGAATAAAATCATTTTTAAGTAAATTTAGCAACGCCTAAAGTCTAAAAGGTGAATAATAGTAAAAAAAAATAAAATAAGATAAAGATAATAATTAAAGAAAAAAAATTTTATATTCCCATAATTTGTACGTAAAGTCCGTTTAAAAGACATTTTTAAACGTAACTTTCATCTGAGTCACTGACAGAATCAGTCCCAACCGTAACCAAGGAAACAGAAAACATGAAAATGAGGAAAGTTCCTGAGTAGCAAAAGTTTCCTCGGAAATCTTTTTTATTTTTGGTAGTTTGAGGAGAATTTCATGCATTTTGTAAAAAAAAAAAAAAAAAAAAAAAAAAAAAAATCTCTAAACCTTTACATGAAGATAAAATCCAAAGATAATGGATTTAATTTACCACATATATATATTTAAACGTCTTTATCTTGACTCATCCAGAGTACAGAAGCTTCCTTCAATAAAATCCAAAACCAGAAGCAGCTGGGTTTAGTTAAACTCTAACCTCGCTGTCCTTCGCCGCCGCCCCCACAGAGAGACATCTGGCCCCGATGGGACGATTTTCCACTGAGATTCACACACAAATAGATCCGACTAATGACGCTTTCTCCCCGGACCCACTCAAAATAGCACCTGGCACCGGACCAGCTTCTCACAGCCGCTCAGAGGAAAGGAAAAAAAACTAAAAAAAACAACAAGTTTGTGTTTGTTGTTTGAGAGGATTTCTTCATATTCAGGATGAAACACTTACATCAGGAGGGGGGATCGCTCAAAACGAATCTGAACCAGAGCAAAGACAGAAGATGGATCATTCAAACATTTCAAAACGGAAAGGAAAAAACAGATGCTAAATGTTCAGAGGACGATTTAAAAACAAGAAGATGGCCGTAAGAATAACGGCCGGAACATGAAACAAGAAAAAAAAAACCTACGGAGATGGTGAAGCAATAAAACCATGACATCATCACAATAAAAAGAAATAAAGCAAAGGGATTAGAAACACATAACGTACATGAAAAACAAACTATGAATATGAGATTTTAATCTCAGGATTCTGACTTTCTACACAGGAATTCTGACTTTGTTCGAAGAATGTGGCTACATGATCAATTCTGTACGAGTTCTGGGTTAAAAGTCAGAGTTCTGAGATTAAAGTCGGGATTCTGAGTTTAAAAAGCAGAGTTTTTGAGATTAAAGTCAGGATTCTGGGATTAAAATCAGAGTTCTAAGATTAAAGATATCATTTGGAGATTAAAGTCAGGATTCTGGGATTAAAATCAGAATTTGGAGATTAAAGTCAGAATTCTTAGTTTAAAGACAGAATATTTTGAGATTAAAGTCAGGATTCTGAGTTTAGAGTGAGAATTTTGAGATTAAAGTCAGCATTTTGAGATTAAAGTCCGAGTTCTGAGATTAAGTACAGAATTTTGAGATTAAAGTCCGACTCCTGAAATCAAAGTCAGAGTTCTGAGATTAAAGTCAGAATTCTGAGAATAAAGTCAGAATTCAAAAGACAATTTTTTACGTAGCCATATGTGGCTACGTAACCTCTTGCGTAGGTTACAGTATATGATGAAGAGAAATGGTAGTAATAGACGACACACACTAGCGATGTGTTTGAATAAAAAGGCAGGCTCAGGCATGGCTACACCTTTTCACCGCAGCCCTTGAACGAGGTTTAAATAGTGTGAAGAACATAAACTTCTCAACAAACCCGGCATCATCTCTGTAAAATATTTCCCACACATACACAGAACTGTCTGATAGAAATCTTTCTTTTAACTTTCAGCTCTACAAACACCGTCGATCCTCAAACCTCCGTCAGCAGCAGCCTGAGAGGAGACCTCCTCTTTTATAACCTCTCACACAATGGAGGAAATTCATTCAACCCTGCTAGACCTTTCAGGACCTTTCAAAACAAAAGCCTGACTCAGCAGTAATTGTGCCCTGATGCCCGGCAGCACCCGGGGAGCCGGGATCCTCTTTACACCTCTGCCATCCTCGCTCTGACGGGTTCTTACAAGTCCACCTGGGAGGAACCGGATCTGAAGGTTCAGACCTCCAGCCGTTACACGCCACCTGTCGATGGTGTGGCACAGGAAGTGATTGTGTTTTTTTGTTTCTGCCAGACTGAAGATGTCTCTGAAGCGCCGGCTGCTCGCCATGCTCCTCTGCTGTTTTTACCGCGTGGCCTCGCTCTTCTGCCGCCACCCAAACCGCAACAACGGCTTCTCTGTTGGCTCAGGGTGAGTAAACATGGACACGATGTCCCTCACACTAGGGGAGGTAGTAACAGATGTGAAGCTAACAAGGCAGAAAGGCAGGACGCTTTGACAACATGTTATGTGTGCTGACCACAACTAGAAGAACTAAAAATTAGCATTGGTAGTTCACAGCTAGCAGCAGATAGCAGATAGTGAATAGTTAGGACCTAGTGAAATATTGCAGCCAGTAGCAGTTAAGAGTAAGTGGCAGTTAGCAGCTATAGCATAAGAGCTATTGATATTTAGCAGCTTGTAACTGCTAGTAGCAATTGCCAGCTAGTAGCAGCTTGCAGCTATTAGAGGTAAGCATGTAGTTGCACTTAAGAGCCAGTGGCATTAGATGCTTGTAACAGCAATTGGCAGTTTGTAGCTAGTGCACTTAGTAGCTAGTGGCATTAGCAGCTGGTAAAAGCTAGTGGCTGTTTGCAGCCAGTTTCACTTGGATGCTAGTAACAGGAAAGAGCTAGTAGCAGCTAGTGGCAGCTAGTAGCCAGTTGCAATTAAGAGCCAGTAGCATTAGCTAATAGCAGTTTGTAACTAGTTGCAATTGGCAGCTAGGAGCAATTAGTGGCTAAGTCAAATGAGCAGAGGATGGGATCAGACGCTATGTAACAGTAATTTTTTGATTTTAAGAAATTTTCCATTTCTCTTTCTCTGTATCCACTCCTTCAATCATCGCTCTTCTCTCTTTAAAGGAACAGGTCATCCGAAAAAAAAGATAAATAATCTGAATTAGCCTTTAACTATTAATCCTGGTGGTGAGTTTTCATATTCCACAAAACATTTACGGAGCTTCAGCGCAAATCAGCGATGCAGCGTTCTCCTTGAACAACCAGTTTGCTGTTCTTCTTGAAGATCCAGAATAGATTTACGCTGAATGTGACCTCCAGCAATGCTTTTGTGGACTAAGAAACTTCCCCGGGCTTTCTGGGAGTGGATACTAATTTGGGTGAACCGTTCCTTTAATTGTTTGACCTTCTTTTAGGAATCTGGTGTCGGCCGCCCAGCAGCTGTACCAGCGGGCCATACGACTGCTGCGTACCCCGCTCTGATCCACAGCACTTCCTGCGTTTGGACCAGAACCAGAACCTGCCCTGGCCAGGACGGAAGCCGTTTTCAGCGATGGCCCATCATTAGAAAAAAAAGAAGAGTAAAAAAAGAAGAAGATTGTTGACCGGCCTTTCTTCCACGATGCTCCTACTATAGTTTTATGAGAACTTTTAAGGCTCCGCATTAGATTCTGAAAAGGTTCCTCGCGATGGAGATACAATAAAAACAAATAGCACGGGTCTTAGAACTGTAAAGAGGTTTTTCTCGTTTCTAGGTTCTATTTGAGCCGCTAAATATCTTTAATGTAAGTAAGACCTGAAATGATTCTTCAACACTCAGTTCTAGGAATGACAGTCTTACTTAATTCTAGGGGGTTCTTAGAAATACGTTATTAGAATTCTGAGAAATTGCCTTCCGGTCTGAAATCGCATGAGGGATCCAATTGTGCTCTCTGTGCACTCTGAATTAGTAGCCATAAAAGTTCTCATTCTAAGAACCACATTATTGTTATATTTATAAATAATTATAATAATACCTGCCGTTTTAGTAGTATACTTTATTAATCTTATTATCTTCTTTTTTTTAAATTCATATTATATTTTATTATTCAACTTCAATATCATCTTCTTGTATTCTTTGACCAGTGCTTTATAAATAAAGTTTGATTTCATGATTATACTATATCACACATGTTTTTATTATTATAATTGCAATTTCTGTCATTTTTCCTTCTTATTTTATTTATTTTAAATTAGTTCATCCGACCTTTTATGGTTTGAAAAGTGTTTTAAAAATATATTATTTGAGTCAAATATTGATTTAACCGGCAGGGGGCAGTAATTTGACTCTTAACGTGTTAGTTACCTCAACAGAGGTGAATGAAGAAGAAGAAAAAAAAGAATGAAATGCGCAGAGGAAGAATCTTGACATTAGCGTTAACAGCGGGCGAGAAGTTTTGCGATTTGCTTTTGTCACTGACGTTAAGCCGCGTATATGTCTCACATCATGGGGAATTCATTGTATTAAAAAGCCGCTGACTTTTATCGATACCACAGGTATGTGACCATACTGCTGGATGTTGCTGAATCTATTTAATAAATGTTAAACCTCACTAGAAATTTCCACAAGTGTTAGCCTAGTATCTGTTAGCACAGCGCGAGCCATTTGCTACCAGCTAATGGCACCGGTCGGTATTATCCCTAGGATGAAATCCCACAAAGATTATGGTTATAATTGTATACCATTACTAAAATGATGCGATATAATTCTTTAAATGTGTAGTACCTATTTTGCAAATATTACATGATTGTGTTCACGTTATTAAACTGAATTTAATTCTCGTGACTCTTGGTGTCATCGAGACGTCAATTATCCTGACCCCGCCCTCTCAGATACAACAGCAAATAGAATCCCTTAATATTTGATTGACGGAACTCCCATTCAATAGCAGCCCCTCCGGCAATAAAATGCGTCACTCAACGGTATCAGCGTCTCTTTCCGGCGCAGTACGCGCTGATGCTGATGCTGAGCCGCATCCTCGGTCTGGAGCAGCATTAGATGTCATGTCCATCGACATGTTGTATTGCCTGATGCGGCAGCACTGCATTGACCTGTGTCTTGCGGGGCTGTTGTTCTTTCTAGCGGGGCTGCAGCAAGTGGAAGCCGCAGCCACCGCGGAAGAGATGGTCAACTTAAGCTGGAAGCCGTTCGTCTACGGAGGGATGGCCTCTATCGTCGCAGAATTTGGTAGGCTACGTGATGCACCACATTCATCCAGACCCCAATGTTTATGCATTCTCTTTGGCTCAAACGTAGATGTCATTTTGTCTCTGTATGTAAATTATTTTAAACATTTACATTAATTTGCAGCCATTGTACAATTTTTCATTGGTATCTGCTAAGTGATGATAGCTCATGCTTCAGAAAGGTGATGTTGCATCCAATTTTAAAGCTCTGGAGCGCACTTTGAATTCTATGCATTGCTCTGCAACTGCTGATTTACTAAATTTACAAAGTTACAGCTGAATTTTTTCTTGAAGCCACATTCTCACTTAATTACAATCTGAAGAAAACACATTAGATTGCTTGATTATTTGGAAAATGACCTCAGTTTGCCCTAGATTATGCTTCTCAAAACCAGCTTCTTAGCTAATCCCTACTTCTCAACTAATTCTCATTATTATTATTATTGATAATAGAATGTTTCACTATCATACTGTTATTCATAGGCACAGGTTTATATTTACCTTTATTCATTTTCTATTACTTTAGTTTTATTAGTGTACAGTAGTTAACTCATTACCATTATAAGGCTCTTATTTGTAGGCACTTGTTTACGTTGTGTTCTTATACACTTAAGTTGAACATTTTCACTTATCAATATTCTCTTGTCTTTTTTTTTTTAACTTATTGCATATTTTGTTACTGTAATTTTGGAGATATCTCTGGCACAAGAATGTCCTATGAGGTCAATAGAGTTTTATTTTATATTATCCTAATTTTTTTTACTTAGTACTAGACATAATTAACATAATGAGACTGACTAAAAGACGGATAGGCAGAGCTGGAAGATGTGAAGATGTAATTTGGGAGTGAGGAAGATGTACGGGATTAGAAAGGCGCACATCAGAGGGAAAGCCCAGGTCTGACGCCTTGCAGACAAAGGCAGAGAGGCCAGATTGAGATTGTTTGAAATGTGAAAAGGAGGGATACTGGATCTATTGGCAGGAGCATTCAGGAGATGGAGCTGCCAGGTAGGAGAAAAAGGGGAAGACAAAAGATGGTGTTTCTGGATGTGGTGAGCGAGGACATGCAATTGATCGATGTGACGGAGGAAGATGCAGGGGACAGGGTAAGATGGAAACAGATGATCCACTGTGGCAACCCTAAAATAGAACAGCCAAAAGAAGGAAGATGAACCTGAAATTTATACATTCACACATTTCTTTAACTGCTTATGGTGTTGAGGGTCACATGGGTTCTGAAGCCTATACCAGCTGACATAAGGTGAGAGAAGAGGCACCCCTGGACAATTCCCTGCACATCACAGGAATGACACATCAAGATAAACAACCACTCACACTTACGGGCCTTAGTCATAAATCTATTTGGACTGTGGGAGGAAGCCATAGTGCCTCTAGGGAGAACATGCAAACCCAACACGGAAGGGACCCAGATGGACTTGAAGCCAGAACATGTATTAATCACCTGCTCTGATTAATACAGTGAACCTTTCTTTTAAACTCTGAAATACTTTTAGGTAGAGACCTTATTTACAATATTGTCGAGTATAACACAATAGATTACGAAACCTATAAGGCAAGAAACACAAATGGATTGTTTAGGTGAAAAGGGTAAACCTTAGGAATAAATCGAGCGATTAAACAGATTAAAATAAGGTCAGAGCAGCGTCATCGTACAGCTCACACAGTAATGAGTGTTAAAATGCTCAGCCGTGATGAAGAACAGTATCCAAAGACTTTCGAGTCCTGCCAGAATCATGCAGGTTTAACATTTCCCTTCAACTCAAAACTGAGTGTTTGTTTTACAATGTGGAGGAAGATGTTTTTTTTTTTATTCTAAATCATTTTTTTCAAACCTACTTCATCACACACTATGAAAAGTGAATTACATAAGTCAAAATGTCCTGGTTTTACCATTTGCTTTGGTAAATATTGTTGTTTCTCTTGAGATCTCAGATATCTAATGTGTTTTTACTAATAAAGAAAAGAGATCTGTCATTTCTGGTACCGGGACAGGGGTTGCAACTGGAGATGAGAATTATCCACTTTTGAATTTATACCCTACCCTACCCTTGAGCAAGACCCAGTATTCCCCCCCGTGCGCTTCAAAGGAGCTTCCCACTGCCCCCTCAGGGATGGGTTAAATTCAGAATACTGGAATTTCCCTCGTGATAGATAAAGTTTTTTTTCACTTGTTTTTTTTTTGTTGCTTTGTTTCTGTCGTGGTTCTTTAGGAATAAAAATATAGTTTCACTTGCAACGGCAGGTTCAGAAGAGGAGGATGTTCAGCAAAGTGGGAGCAGCTGGAGAAACTTAATTTAATTTTTACAAGGAGTTAAATCAGGTTAGAATATTTAGAACATTAAATCAATACAGTCTGTATTACCATTGAAAATTAGGCTGAAGCGCATCGATCGATCTGCTCCGGGTGGACTAGTTTGATGAAAACGGCCATCAGTCGTGCGGCCTCACTGCCGATTGGGTGCCGGTTACATGCATGCGCCGTACATACACACCAGGCATGAGCTACCAGGGCTCCAAACATCTCACAAATAAACCAGAAAACACAATTCTCGTAATTTGTAGAACCAGTGAGGACAAAATTAGCTTTGGAGGAACAAACCCGAAAAACGTTCGGCACAATGAACTTAGCCACTAACTTCAAATTGAATCACCCTGAGGAACATACCAGGCTTCAAGAAGCTAACGTTAGCAGGGCGGCGAAAGCGAGCTGAACTCAGAGCCAGCCTCGAGTCCACTTTATTCATGTATCTATTCTGTCATTTATGGTTTTTAGACGAAAGAAGGGCCGAGTGAACGACCCCGAAAGCATCCGATCACAACAAACCTAATTAGACATTTTAAAATGAATCACCCCGAGGAACAAAGCAAGAGTCATGAAGCCAACGTTGGTAGAGTGGCTAAAGCTAGCGACAGCACAGAGCCAGCCACCAGCCCTGAAATCCCTGGAAAAAGCCTACATATAAAACATAATGGACGGATTAAGGCCTGTTAAGTTTTATCTCCACTCGAAATGTCATACAATTGGTTTAAGAAACGAGAACGCACCGAGAGCGGAGGGTACATACATTTCAACCGGTCAGAATACAAACACAATGCTGACCAGCCTTACTTCCACTGTAATCCTTCAAAATAAGAGCACTTAAAATACACTATTCATTATGATTTTAATACTTAAAGGGAAAAAATCAGTATAGGCCGTTTAGACTTTTTAAGAATCGGGGAGAGGCCAAGAAAATTGCAATCGGTGCACATCTGACATAAACCCTTTGTTTTCTCTACTGACTGCTGATAATATTATTAAGTGTCTGACAACACGGACAAAACCAGAGAAAATAACCGTTTGGACATTCTAGATTCTCTCTAGTTTCTGTTTCTATAGTTTCTGGTAGATTTAGTCTTTAGTCGGTTTCTGTTTCTCTGTAGTTCCGGGTAAATCCAGCCTCTCCTTAGTTTTGGTTGCTCTGCGGTTTCTGTTATTTTTTAAAGTTTTGGGTCAATACAGTCTCAAAGTTTCAGTTTCTCTGTTGTTTCAAGTAGATTCAGTCTTTCCTTAGTTTTAGTGTTCTGTACCTTTTTAGTTTTGGGTGTATTCATTTTTCTCCTCGTTTTCAATTTCTCTGTAGTTTCCGGTGAGTTCAGTCACTCCTTATATCAAGTTTGCCTGTAGTTTCGGTTTCTTCGTAGTTTCCGGTGAATTCAGGGTCAGTCTCTACACTTTCAATTGGAGTTTCTTTGACTCCTTAGTGCTGTGGGTAATGTTGGATATACTTTCACCGGCTACAGTTGTGAAACACTCACCGTTTATATATGAACTAACACTTTGACCAGGTCTCAGTTTTGACATGTTGTGCTGGACAACAGATATTACATCAAGAGTCGTAATCGGCACCCTTCAGTACAGGTATTATGCGGTTGATGCCTTTAATAGACTTCTTTACCCTTCCCTCTCTGTGTAAGAATGTTTCATGCCCTCTGCCTCTTCTGTAAGGATATATCCTACAACAGCTGAAACATTCACTGCTTGAGTTCTAGTTCTTTCTGCTAATCTTCATTATTCTTTCACTCCTCAGGGACGTTTCCCATTGACTTGACTAAGACGCGGCTGCAGGTCCAGGGTCAGTCCCAGTACACAGAAGTGCGCTACAAAGGAATGTTCCATGCCCTTTTCAGGGTCGGGAAAGAGGAGGGCGTTCGGGCGCTCTACTCTGGGTAGGGAACCTTTTCTTCGCTACAGAAGCAGGAGTTTTTTCTAGTCCAGTCGGCGGTTTGGACCGGATTCAGATAGAAGTAGTTTGTGAGGATTCACTTAATTATCCACATCTCAGCAGGGAGGTGGTGTGACCACCAACGCTGCTGTGCTTACTTGTTATTGATTAATAAAGTTTAATACCACTGTGTTCTAAGGAGAAAACCCATAAGTTTATAACTGTTGATGTTTAGATTACTGATAATAGAGAGATCTAAACCTCTAAGTTAAAACATGTTCGCTTGCATAGCTGCATCAAAAGAGCGAATCTGAACTCATGCTCATTTTCATGTGCGTTTTCATTACGCCATCTTGAGCTGAGCACAGAAAACGATGACCTGTTACGATGACAGGTCATTTTCTCTTTTATCTCATCTAGCAGTGAGTGTCTGTGTTTGAGCTCCTGCTCCGACTTCAGACAGCGGTCAGCAAGAAAGCTTTTAGCTCGGAGGCTAAAGAGAGGATTTAATTCTACACGAGCGTGTCAAATGTTTTCTTTAGGAATAACTTGGCTCTTTCTAAACAAGTATCCTGTAACAGTGCTGTGATTACAGCCATTCTTTTAAACGGCGAGCCGGGGATCTGCGAGCAAAAGAGGTGCAAAGTATTGTTCAGCAGCGACGTTATCTGGTGTGATGTCTTAAACACGCGTAGAGGAGAATTCAAATTTTGTTCAAACTGCTCCAGTCACGTCTGAATGTTTAGTTGATCTCCACCTTGTGATTATATTGAAAACTGTGTTTGATTACCAAATACTCTCTGCACGTCACTGACATCTGTCAGCCCTCACGAACTGGTTCTGAGAATGTTCTTTGATGGAGCGTGACACAGTGCAGTCATTACCACCGACTCTGTTAGAATTATGTAAATTATACATTGACATGAGATCGATTATGTTGTCACCACCTTTTCAAACATAAAGTGTTTTGTTTTTTAAACTTCAGCCTGTTTGTCTGAACTATTAGAGCCTTTTAATCCCACTTAAATAATACAGCTGTAATAACGGCAGGTTTTCACAGCTCAGGATTGTTGTTCCACTTGGTTAGTGGTTTAAATGCCACCGTTTAAAATAAGCCTCTTTCTGATTTTTAAGTAAGCAGGTTTCATTCAAGTAAATGGAGTCAATTGTTAAGATAAAAAGATAATAAGTCTGGGCTTTCATTAACCTTCATGGATGCAGAAAAGAAAATGGATAAGCACTTTTCCCCCAAGCATGATGGTTAATAAAGACGTTTGACCTCTTCTCAGGATCGCTCCAGCCTTACTGAGACAAGCTTCTTACGGGACAATCAAGATAGGAATCTACAACTCTATGAAGAGGCTGTTTGTCAGTCAACCAGAAGGTAAGCTGTTTCTGAGAGCCAGTAGATTTTTGAGACTCACAGCAATTTGTGACCAAAGATAGTTTCTTTATTCCATCTTCTGCGTTTTATCATTGATTTTTTTTTCATACTGGAAAGTTACCTTCTTTATATCCCTCTACCTTTCATTCCATGCCATATCCCAGCTCCTTTAATATTTAACGAGACACTAGTGTCCATCGGATATGAATGATAAAGTAGATCAAGGTCGGAGAGAAGAACTGACTGAAAGAAACAAATATGTCGTGTTATATTTTGTATTTGTTTTAAAAGAGAGATGATGAGATGAAGTTAGTCCTCAGGTGTTTAGACTAGCTTAGCTGAGTGACTGAGGAAAACCTCTAGCCTGGAGCCTTTCTCTGTCCTTTCATCTGCTTACCCTCTACGTGACATGAAATTAAATATCTACATAAACACATAATTAGATATGTAAAAGTCAAAGTTACATTTTCTAAGGGCTTCCTCAGGCCTCACACCCAGACCGCTAACTGATATTTCAAAGATTGTAGATCACAGAAAGCTGAGTAGGAGTTTCAAAGTCATGTCCACTGAATTTATTTTGATCTAGGAATGGGTGTTGATTTTCAAATATTCATTTACTTGTTTAAAAAAAATAAACGACAATCGTTTTGCCGGGGATTAAAACTCCTAAATTTTAATCACTGCCTGGTAGCAATGTTGCACTACCGCCAGCAGAGGGCAGTAACGCAGCTTTTGTTCAGAACAACAGAAGAACCAGCTTGCACTGCTGGTAAAGGAGGGTAGGATTCTACTGCAAAAGCAGGAACATCCCATAGCCATCAAATTTTTGTCCACGGACTCATGAACAGACCGAGTCCTGAATCCTATTTGATGTCACCTGTTATCACAGACTGTGAAATCAGACCGCAAATCCAAAGAATGACCCAAGTGGGCGGCAAATTCTCAAATAATATTCAAATAAGTTCCAAATAACCATCATTTTAATGCAACATTTTTTTTTGAACAAGCTTTATTTAAGTAAATTTTCAAACAACAGGAAACAAAACAAAAAAAGATATTCATTTCCGTGTCTTCCGTATGGAGATTAAGGCTTCATACGGTGTCAGATGGATTTGCAGACACTCGACCTATTGCGTTACTAATGTCTCCACAAACTGCCTTCTGGAATATCTGAACTGTTGTACATTCCCACAGGAAGTAAAGCGTTGTAATAATAATATTTTTAATTGAAAAAAACATCCCTAGTTTGAATGATGTCTGTAGGGGAAAGTATGTTCATCCTAAAAGGGAATTGCATTTAATGATTGAATGGTTTGTGGAACAAAACATATGCAGGAGGGGAAATGTACCAAAAAGTCTTTGGAAGAGGATCAGATCCAAGCTTTCATAAAAAGACATGGGTTCATCTTAAACAGCTGACGTAAGAGGAAACTCATCCAGACTTGAAGAGTTTTGGTCATTGATGTTTTTCTGTGTTCCTGTTGTTTGTTCTGAATGCTTGTTTTGATGCAGGCTTTGCTTTATCCTGTGGTTGTGGTGGGATCCCCGCTCCTCTCTCCAAATTATGAGCGGCATGAGGACCACCACTCTAACTGGTGGTCCAATTGATAAAGGTTCTAATGTCGATCCGCTATTATTCCGTCTCCTCCTCCTCCTCCTCCTCCTCCTCCTGTCTTCTTATTTCAATGTAGACCCCTTTGGTTTCGTACTAATAAGATCCAGCTCTGCTAACCCTGACAAACTCCGATGAGGCGAACTGCCTTCTGCTGATTTCATTCTGATTCCACTGAAGACATTTTTGGAAATCTCTGAAATAACTGCTTGTTGGAGAGAAATGTCTTTTTGTCCTTACCAACCTTATTTCTATTTCTCCTTTCACCACAAACATGCAGCCAACATTTCACAAAACACCAATGACACAACAATAAGAAAACAAGAATATATTATGCAAAAATGAATGACAAGGAGAGAAAAAAGGATTTAAACTTAAAAACTAAGGCTATTCTAACACCTTCCTCCAAGTGGATCAATTTTTAAAATGTCCTTGAATACATTTGCGAACTAATACCACATTATTGTATGTGTAAATGTTCCCAGAGCAGAGGGCAAAATGATCCTTTGACTTATTTCTGATTGCTAAAATTCTGCAAATGTCTTGTGAATGTATCTTTACTTTCTTTGATAAATTGTTTTCAAAGTCTTAGATCAAGAAAACGAGTTGAATTCAGTCTAAGATTAATATAGAATAAGATAACATAACACTTTATTGTCCGTTCACACAGAAATTTTAAAACAGCAAATCATAGGAACACACACAAGCATAGAAACGTGTAACGCCAAGAAGAAATATTTTAAGTTTAAACCAATTAAAGCCTGATAATTAATTTCAGTGCCCTCTAGAATTACAGGCAACCTTTAAATAGAATTAGTAAAATGAGATGTAATACCGATGGGGCAAGTTTTACTCAGATCCCAAGCTTTCTCATTTGTGCGCTGGTGTTTTCAGTTTGCACCTATTTTTACACGCAAACCTTTAGTAAATCAGGCCCATTGTCGTTATTTCAGATTATTCAAAAATATTTTGCCTTTAATTCAAGCAACAAAATCAAAAGAAACATTATGAATACTGCATATACAATACTGAGGTATGCATAAAACATTTTTTTTTCTCTAAAACGTGCGTGCCACCATTTTTGTTACCCGTAGGAAATCCATCCAGTCCAATCCTGCCCATAAAAGGAAACTGAAGTATATTTTCAGTCCTGTTTAAAATTATTCGGTTCACCTGACTGAGTAGGAACTCTGAAGTGATGAGCAAGGACTTCTTTTTTTTACTGGGGTATAAATATGAGGTAACACAGACACAATTCTCTCTGACGTTCTTCGCAATGTG
Source organism: Lophius piscatorius (assembly GCA_009660295.1). Taxonomy (NCBI): domain Eukaryota; kingdom Metazoa; phylum Chordata; class Actinopteri; order Lophiiformes; family Lophiidae; genus Lophius; species Lophius piscatorius. The sequence goes on from VRLP01002475.1 coordinate 38,662, forward strand.
AAAGACCAGAGGACACAGCCATGAGGTGTGAAGAAAAGTTGTAGAGCTGCACAAACTGACCCCACATACTGTGAGGAGAATTACAGCTCGAGGTTTAAAGAGGTCCGTTGAATCTTGGCGTCAGAAAGTCTCCCTAACCTCCATCAGACGGCACCTACGCCAACACAAGCTGTTTTGGAGGGTAGCAGGAAAAGAAAGCACAGAGTGCCTACAGTCTGCCAAACACCACTGGAACTTTCAAAGTCAGAGGTCAGATGCGACCAAATTATAGCTTTTTGGCAACAAACATTTGTTATAGCAAGAAAGAAAGCCATAGAGAAAAGCCCCTCATACCTACTGTGAAGTCCGGTGGTGGATCTCTGATGCTGCGGGGCTGTTTTTCTTCCAAAGGACATCTAGTTAAAAGACATGGTTCTTTGAAAATACCAGCAGATGTTGGATGAAAACCTTGAGCCTCTGTCAGGAAACAAAACTACAAATAATAATATCTACAGGATACTTACAGTTATCCACTTGGTTTTGATAAACTCTTGATTAATTAAAATATTAATTTAATATAATTAAGTACATTTCTACGATGGAGTATAAGGACCACACAGGAGGAAAAAAACAAACTTCTCCGTTTCAATATCTCATCTCATCATTTTTAACTATTATATCCTTTATTTGGACAGTTGAAATCAACAACAACTAGATGGTTCTAACAAACACCTTCACACACTGCAAAGGAATGACTGCAAAAAAAAACCTAAGTCTTAACTAAGAACAGGATAAAAGCGATGCACAAGAAATTAAGAAGAAATCCCATCGGCCCAGAGTTTAACTTTCTCAGTCCTCAGTTGATGGATATAAATCCCATCAAAGTCACGAGCTCTGAAAGTTAAGTACGGTTCAGACAGGATGAGGTTGTAATGTTAGGAGTACGAGTACTTGAGCCCAGTATGTGATCCTAATCCTCCATCGTGACTTACGGCCAGAAACACACACGCACACACACACACACACACACACACATTTTTGTCCCAACCAAGATCAGGTAGTGCACTGACAAAGACGCACGTGGAGAGCATGCAGGATGATTCCGTGATGAATGGATGGAGCCGGTCTTCCCTCTAGACGTCTATACGTAGTGAATTATAGTCTAACCTTAATGGAGTCTCTTTGTGTGCTTGTGTGGCGCTGAACATCATTTCCTGTCTCTTTCCTGGCAGACGAGACGTTGGTCATCAACGTCTTCTGCGGCGTGGTGTCTGGAGTGCTGTCCTCCTCTCTGGCGAACCCCACCGACGTCCTCAAGGTGAATGTTAATGACGAGGACGAGACTGAAATACCTCATCGTCCATAAGGCTGGTACTCCGGCCGCGTCGTCCGCTGCTAATATGTCCCTTTGATCAGATTGAATCCCTTTTACTGTCGCTCACTTATTTATGACTCTACAGAACGAAAGCAGATCCCTCCAGTAAATTATTCAAAAGTAAATTATGGAATCAAAAATCTGTATTTAATCATAGCCGATGCTACGCGTTTGAAATTATTCACACACAGACATATATATCACTTTTAGAAGTTTTTGTCCCCCTATGTATCCTCTTCAGAGGTCTGGACTGTCCCGGCACAGCCATACATCTCCACCACATCCCCTTGTGCACCTTCTAGAAAAAATGTTTTACTTTCAGCAGAAAGTACACAAAGTTACATAGTTATGAATATTATATTCAAAGAGTTACAACTAAATACCCCAGAATCTTAAACAATGAACCCGAATTTACCGCGTACTGATACATTCCTGCATCCAAATAAAGATGCTGGATGAAGGTTTGTTCACGTTGTGTCAAAAAAGTTTACTAACGATGTTACAGTTATAAAACACATGACAGTTTTAAACTTAGAGTTTAAGGTCGACTGCATCAAATCACCTAATAAAACACCATTTGTGTCGAGGACTTCATATGAATCCTTCAACAGTTACTGATATGAAATCCTAATGTCCACGTTGTGTTTTTGTTCCAGATCAGAATGCAGGCTCAGGGCAGTCTGCTCCAAGGCAGCATGATGTTCAACTTCATCAACATCTACAAGACGGAGGGGACCAGAGGGCTGTGGAGAGTGAGTGCCCGGTTACTTTGTAGAAGGAAACGGACGACGTGCTTTGTGTGTTTTTAATTGGACCTCACGGTGAAAATAGTTTTTTTAAACTTCTGAAGTGTTTGTGATAACATGAAAATAGAATCTCATTCATTTAAAGGGGAACTCCGGAGGTATCCAACCAGTTTTGTTTCATTACTCTGTAGATAATATCTACCATTGATGATGGTGGTAAACGTCTCCTGCACAGAGACTCCTGCTAGGCTCCAATATCAACCAAGATTCTGTTGATGCGCCGCCTCAGATGTTTCCACAAACTATATTTTACTGAACAGTGTGAACCTGCGATGTGGAGGCTGTGAATAAGACACCACTGATGCTAATATCCAATTTTATTTTTATAGGAATTTCGTTTTTTTCTGCTTTATTTTACGCCATCAATAGAAGACATGAAGAGAAAATCTTTGAAAAAAGAAACAGGATGTGTGAGGGAGTGGAACAAACCTTTTATATAACCCTAGGCTGACATAAAATAAAATAGAAGAGCAATACAAAGTGATTAATTCATTTCAAAAGTTCCGTTTGAACAGAGTTTACTAATAATGAACACGGCTGATCAGACATTTCATTTCTAATGATTTAATTTGTTTTCCTTCTGTGGAATAACTGAACACCTGAAAGAAAACTGACCACAGGATGTTTTCTAAAAAGGAAGATGATTATCCCAGATGTTTGATTAGGTAACAATGACATTGTGAATTATTTTCAAAATAATGTCAAAAGCTGGAAGGAAAAATCTGAATTTTCTTATTATAAATATTTAAAGATAAATGTACGTATATTGGGAGTGTTGATCTAAAAATTCACTTACTGTAACTTTAAAATCAGAGGAGCAGTTGGTCCATCAGACACGGAGATAGTTACAAACCTTATAAGCTGCTAAGCAGCAGGAATATGTTTTGGACATTTGTTGAAGTTCTTCCCTCTGTCAGAAGCTCGAGTCTCTTGTTCATGATTTACTTTCTGCCTCATGGAAAGATCCAGAGAGAGAAAATTAAACACTGTGATTCCACACGTCTCCGTGGAGCCAAATCATTTCACCAATAGAACAAAGTCTTCAGTCCAGCAACACCTGACGCCTGTATGAACTCCTCCTGCAGGTCACGTGATCCACCGCACAATAGTGACGCCTGCTGGACAAAACTGGTTTTACACCTGAAATGATTCGCCTACAGGTAGAAACCAGGGTTGAGCCCAATCAATTACTAACTGTTGAAAACTGGAAACTTCTGGTTTATTAAATGAAAATAAGTTGATTTTCACGTCATTCATACACTTAATACTTTAGACCTGATCCCCAGCTGTGGGCTCCACGAGTGTGGATGGGCCAATAAGAGAACAGAGAAGGACGTGGTCGTAACAGACCTGGATGAAAGTCCCGTGGCTCCTCCTACTCTGAACTTCATCAGCATTACACAAAATAGTCATTATAACCACTGAGAGGTGAAGTCAGAATAGTGCTGGTTACCATGGTTACCTGTCAGCGGGTGGGATATATGAGGCCCGGTACCTACCTAAGTGTTCTAAGGAAGCAGAAGGGGAACAAGGAACTGGATCATGGGTGCCCCGTTGTTTAATCCCACAGAAGAGCAACTGTAGCACAAATTTCATACTGCTGGTTCTGAATGGAATGTGTCCAAACCCAAACACACAACATCACAGAGTGGACTCGGATGTGAATGTGGACTTTCACAATATTAAGCAGGTGGTTTTAATGCCATGGCTGGTCTCTGCTGCTCCACAGCTGGATCAAACCAACTCCAATACGCTCCACAGTGGCTAAGAAGCCGCTGTAACACCATGTCTCCTCGTTTCTGCCTCACCAAAAGAGGACGAACCCAAACCCAATATTATTATTTATTTAATTCACAACGTCTTTCACTGTCCAACTTTCAGTTTCAGGCGCTCCTCGGTTCTTTCCAGGAGTCACAGATTAACTGAAGCCATTTTAACTTCATCTTAAAACTACTGAGAGGCTGGAGGCTGTGGAAAACTGCCGGTGCCGTCTGAAAGAAGAGTGACACCTTGGAAGTTTTATGTCGTGAGCTAGTGATGAAGCTTTTGTCTTCCTCCTCCTCAGGGTGTCATTCCCACAGCACAGCGAGCGGCGATCGTCGTCGGCGTGGAGCTTCCCGTCTACGACATCACTAAGAAGCACCTACTTAGTTCTGGCGTCATGGGAGACACGGTTTTAACACATTTTATGTGAGTTCAGATGTTCTCAGACTCTTCGTCCTTCATCGTCATCATACAGGGTGTTCTTTAAGCGTGCGTGAAAACTAACCGTTCCATGTTTGAATGTAAACACCTAGCTCAAGCTTCGCGTGTGGCTTGGCGGGGGCGCTGGCCTCCAACCCTGTAGACGTGGTCCGGACCCGGATGATGAACCAGCGAGGGCTATCAGGAGGCCCCACGTACAAAGGAACGCTGGACGGAGTGATGCAGACATGGAGGAACGAGGGATTCTTCGCTCTCTATAAAGGGTTCTGGCCCAACTGGCTGAGACTGGGCCCATGGAACATCATCGTATCCTTTGAAACCACAGAGATGAAGACGAGGGAAGTCTCAGCTTTTGTAGTTTTCATAGAAAACGCTGTTAAAGTTCTCCAGCTGTCACTCAAACCAGACCGTTGATGAGATTACAGCAGCTTCTTCTTCTTTTTTTACCTGCTTCTCAAATAGTTCTTATCCCTCTGTTACTACTTTTACGCTTTTATTATATTCTCCGTTTCATCGGGTCTCATGTTTATATTTATGTTACTTAGTTCAACTTCTCTAATATTGACTGAATAATTCTGTTTCATCTCTTCTTCTTGTCTGCGTTTCTGAAAAGCGTTGAACAAGTGAAAACATTCTTTCGGCTCTATGTAGCGACAGGTTATAGTTTCTTTTTTCATGTCAGCACAACCCTCCCATTTTATCCGGGCTTGGGACCGGCAGGTAGAACTAAATTTTGCCAATATTTATTCTATATTCTGTATGATTTAAGACAATAATTCAATTTCCAGCTGTAGATCTCGACACATGAACTTCACTGAAGATCTCTAGATTGTGATGTCACTTTTTTAGAGCTGTCGTCAGTCGTCAGGTGAATCTCCTTAACTGATGTCTCAGTTCTTCATGACCTTCGAGCAGCTGAAGAAGCTTCCGTTTTAACACCAGCACTAAATCGGACTGGTTCAGTCTGGCTTCAAACCCGGACCGGTGATCCAATCTGGTATCAGCCATCTCATCCAAATGAAGTGTTTTAATTTATTGTTCTGTTCCTGTACTGTTCTACGATGATCATCTTTGACACTCCCCGGGCAGCTTAATGTCGTATTTACAAACTAAATATGTGGAAGACCAGGTTTATTTCCTTCAGTGGATCTCAGTGGCGCTCCACTGGAAAACATGGCGGACTAATTTATTACGGGATTAAAGAATGTCGTTTCTGATGTTGCGTTGTTGCACAGTTTGATATAAATTTTAAAAGCGCGGCCTGAAGGAAAGGTTTATTTTAAAGAAGCAGGCACTCAGAAAGAGGTCCGCCGACGTTAAGTCCGGTTTAACTACTGAATGTGGAGGAATGGAGACGTTACATTTCTGTTTAAGGCAGCTGATAAAAACAGGATTATGATCCTGTCCATTCTGACGAGTGACAGGTCTGATAGGATCTCTTGATAGGAAGGTTTCGTAAAGATCTTCTGACGCCGCGCTCACTCCGAACACAACCCAAACCTTTGCATGGCATGATTACATACAAGCTCAAGGAAAAACAGCGAATAACCACGAACTCCCATTATTTACAAATTTATACCGAAGCAAGTGACCCACATCATTTGCATCATCATCAAATTTTCCCATGAAGTCTATAAACAATGAGATTCTCCAAACGTCCCGGTAGAGGAGGGCAAAGCAGTGTTTTTCCTAAAACAGTAAAGTGAGTAAAATTTGATCCGCTCCAGTATAATCTGACTTACGAGATAGATCTCCTCGCAGCGATTTCATATGAACCACCAAATCTGGACTAAATCCGACAGACGGTTGAGAAATGATGATCCACAGACCTCTGGAGATAAAACTCCCCCCGGTGTCGGAGATATACGACCCAACCTTCCCTACATCGCTCAGTTCTTACTCACACGACGGTCTATGTGGGTATAAATTTGAAAAAAGGTCCATGCAACAGTTTTTGAGTGATCGCGTTAACACAAATTATCTCAATCCCATAATATCCCTGACTTTTTGGGAATTTAATAATTTAACACAAACTTTTAGGATCCATTCCTCGAAAGAAAACGTCACAAACTCCTTTCTCTTCATCGGCGTTCGACGTCACAGCTTTGCGGTCAATCTCCTCTTTAATCACTCACAGCCGACGTCTGGCCAAGTAAGCTCAACCCCCCCGGGCTGACAGCCAATCAAATGATCCCGTAGGTCACACACATGGTGTGCGTGACATTTACATGTGAAAATGCCATGTGTTTCCTGCTGAGTGAACAAATGCTGGAGTGTCTTGGTGTTTTTGATTTTCTCAAGTATTTATAGGATTCACTCATGAAGCCGTTTGCTTGTTTCTATTTATTTTTGCTGCAGAGACGTTGATTGTTTTGACAATGCTGATGGAGCCGGTGCTCGCTGCCGTTAACGATCCGGTACATTCTGTAAATCTCTGTACAGCCTCAGTGGCACAGAGGAGGATGTGTTTGATCTCGAGCGTACTCTCATACTCGTACATATGATGCCTTTTCACGCCACGTTTTCTGACGTGACCCTCGGGGGAACGAGGGAAAGCTGAGGTGGCGACAAAGAGGGAAACGGCGCGTCATGTGACACATTTAGTTTGCTTCAGATTTTTCTTTGCCTCAACCAGAAAACCAAAACTCGGTCCAAAGAAAAGAGGCGGCATCATTCCACAGAAAAACCAGGCTAGTGATTGTGAAAATCCCGCTCAATAGTTCCAACCCGGTTTCAAAAGCTCCTAGAGGAACCTGGACATGCTCTGCTGTGATCCTTATCAACTAGAGCGCTGCCGGTTCAGAAGGAGCACCACCTACGTTAACACCACCTTCTCAAGGTTGGACTGGTTCTTCTTTGTTATGAGTTAGGTCAGAAAAGTGGAATGTGGTTTTTCTGCCTCTGTGCCAGCAGCACTGGATCGGCTTCAGTAAGAGATGTTGTTGTGGCGAGATTAAAGAGCAGGTAGTAGCGGTTAGCAGCTAACGCAAAGAACGTTGGGAGGCAACAGGAAACCCTCGGGGCAGAGGATTAGAACCGCCATAAAGCAGGGGTGGTAAAAGATGAAGTGATCTAAAAGTCTGATGTAATAATTCTCGCTCTAGATGCAGATGATGCCGTGTTATACGTCACACCTCTTAGCTTACAGAACACCGGCTCCTGGTCTAAAATCACACGCTAGAGCGACGCGTTGCTTCCTTTTATTCTGTTTTTTTTAAACCGCCGCGGTGAACTCGACCCACACGAGTCGCTCATTTGACTTTAGACTCAGAAAGCAAAACAAAATTGATCACAACTCCGAATCAAGTCTCCACTCGTCTCTGAACCTTTCCACTCAAACACTGGATACTTTTCCCCCCCCAAAGTTTTTAAGGACTAACAAAGTATGTTATTTCATTATTTTATTTTATTTATAATTATCCGTTGGGTTTAAGTCTAGTCTAAGGTTTATTTATTGATTAGATTTTTCAGAACGTAGTTTCTTTCTGCTCCAAACCTCTTAAACCCAAACATCCGCCGAATAATCTTCCCTTCAGTCTGTAAATCCCAGAATGCTTTTCTTCAACGGGCCTCGGTTCGGTTCATCGCACCGTGTTTGGATCGGGTCGTCAGTATGGTGAGACAGTCGAGGTCGTGAACACGGAGGGATTACTGGGTTGGATTCTTGGTGTTGAAGAGTTTCTGGTTTTGGGTGTGTGTTTGAATCGTTGTGTGTCCGATATATTTTTACTTAAACAGTAGATATTTAGTTTTAGTACGTAGAGAGATTCATGTTACAGCCTTTCACCATGATGATGTTACTGCTCTGCCTGAACTTAGGGGGCGGGGCTTTCACATTTGTTCCTTTCTTTCACATAAAAGTTACTGGTGAAACGGCGTCTCCACGTTTCAGGGTCTGCGAGTGAGAAAAAAAAGCTTTTCCGCAAATATAACACTCTGAACCCGTTTACCGTTTTCAGGCCCCCTAAAATGCCGTCGTCATGTGATCGAAAGAGCAGACTGCGTGATCTGACCAGACTGCGTGAGTTAGCTAGCATGTCTCGCTGCGACGAGAAGGCGCTCTAAAAGTTTTGTTTAGGTTTTGCTGATTGACGCAGGACGGATGTGAAGTTTGGCCCCCCGACAAAATAAGGTGGACTCTCCTTTGAAAACTTTGTTTTTGTTTCGTTACCTTATTGACGCATGTTCCACATATTCAAAGTAGTATTTTATTTTTTTTGAAGCTGAGCTCCCTCCGACATCAGACGCAGTAGAAACCACCAAATGTGACGTAAATGAAGACGATGAGACGCGGATGTTGGTTTAACTCAAACCGGTCCAAAAACATGAAACACTTGAAAAAGACTTTACCGGAAACGGTCAGGTTTGGTTTAGTTAGAATAGGAGAGTACATAAAGTTGGAGAATCGTTCCGTCCTGACGACCTCGTCTAAATGTTTCCTCATTCTTTGCTTTTTCTTCCTCCGTGCTGCAGCGACGTCACACTCATGAAATAAGATCTCAAACTGATGTTTTGATTGATTTCTGCCGTCACTCCCCCTGCGGGGAACTACTTCTTATTTAGTCCATCCGTTCGATCGTTGAAATAAATGACGAGTTTACCCTCCACTTAATATCAAGATGCTAAATTGTTTTAAATGTGGGAATTGCGCACCTCGATGTTTCTTCGCTGTTTATAAACTTTATGCTAGTTCACTTGAATTTCTATGGTTGAAGTTTTTATTTTTTCCTTCTTTGACGGAACGAGTTTGGCTTTATATGGATTCACTCTAATAAAAATTGATGCTCTTGATTGTTTCTCTGTTTCTTCTCGCGTCTGGATTTTCATTTACCGCATTGTGCTCATTAGAATCTCCACGGATGTCTCACCAGTAGCACATGATGCCCAAAATCAACAGGAATGTGAGAAAGGGATTGAAATCCATCGGTGTGGGAAGAGTTCCGAGGCTCTTTCTGAACGACACACGTCTTCTACAAATACAGACAACTTGGAACGATTGGGAACTCACCAAGAAGTGGACCACTTTACAAAACTCCTCCAAGAATGGAAAGAATTTTCCAGATCACAGATCCAAAGAAAAGTTCCCTCTCATGATACTCTTCATCATTCGGTCGCTGTGAATCTTAACGGAACCCGTCGTTTCATTAGTTGTACGTGGAATCATGACGAGGATGGCGTGTTTTTATTCTTCTAATAGCCCGATGTAAATAATCTCATGATGTTCAAATTTATGAAAACTAGAGAGCCATAACTACAACAGACGATGCATTAATTACACTTTTCTCAACTACTTTGATTTAAAGTATTTCAGGGAATTGTTGTGTAAAAAAAAAAATTTTAAAAAGTCATTTTTTTTAACTTTTTTATAGTTTTTTGCCGCCAAGAGAGAAGTTTCTCTGTTTTAGGTTACTGTGCAAACACGGAAGAGGTCCCGCCCCTTTCGGGAAATACAAACGCCCTATTTGAAGTTAAACATGAAAACTAAAATGTACTTTCATCTTCATCTTATTATACACTAAAATAATGGACATTATATGACATATATTCCGAAAAAATACCCTGAAAATGTACAGAATGCCCCTTTACAGAATTAATGTTGAACTCCCTCACTTCTCCCTCACGTTTTTATTTCTGAGATGGAGGCGGGACTTCCTGTCTTCTCAGACAAACATGTCTATTCAATCAGAAGCAGAAAATATTCTTGAGCAAACAAACTTCTGAGCAGCGTTCAGATGATCCGAACTCAGAGCGGAGGTGTTGAGAGAAGAGACGACTCCAACTGAGTTTGTGCTCCGATCACATTCTTTTTAATATATACAAATATACATGGACTGAGCTCCGGCAGGTTCCGGTCCGGTACCAGGTGATAAAAGTACCGACCTCTTTTTTACTCTAGTACGAGCAGAACTCTGTTAAAAGTACAAGAGATCAAACTTTACTGAAGTACAAGTTATATATATAAGTTATATAATAGTAAAATATAACAAGTTGTGTGATACTAAGAAGTATAAAAGTTTTTATAAAAGTAAAAGGTTGTTTAATAGTAAGAAATATAAAAGTATAACAAGTAAGTAAAAAGTACATATATATAATATATATACACACATATATACATGTTTATAATATATATACATATATTACATATATGTAATATATATATATATTAAAATATATATTTTAAGTATAAAAGATTAATTATTTATTACAATTACTTGTAATAAAATGTAATAGTGTAAAAGTTGTATAAGGTTGTTGTTGTTTTTTTACGTATAAACTTAATAAGTAAAATTGCAGTACACGGAAAACTGTCTCAAAACTTCTGACCGGTTCTGTTTGTTCCTGTTTTCTAATGTCATGAAAACAATTATTCAACATTAAAGTAATCTATTTAAATAAAGAGTCTGTTGGGAAAAGTAAGGAGTGAAAAGTACAAAAACACATTGAACACAGTAAAAACATGAAGAAATACTCGAGTAAAGTACATACACCTGAAAACTCAAGTTACCTCCCTCCTCTGGCGACGGTTCTGTCAGACACCCAGAACAAACCCGGCTCCACGCCCACAGAGTCGTCAAGAGGAACCAGCTCCAGGTGTGAGATCTGGTCCCACACCTGAAGCTGGTTTCATCATCAGAACCTGAGGAGGAGACTTGAGCGGAGTCAGAGATCAGAGATCGCCCAGAGCCTCCAGCAGCAAATATGTTTGCTTAACATCTCCATCCTGTTAGTTTTATGTTTTTTCTCCAACCGTAGGATCAACCTACACGTGTTTTATTCTCCCAGGAGGTTTTTTTTAAAACAGTGTTTTGGAGCCATGAAGGAGGAGATCGCCGCCGCCGTGTTCTTCGTGGCTCGGCTGACGAAGAGGTACGGCAGTCTGGATAATGAAGGCAGGGAGCGCTTCGCCGCCGCCCTCACGTCCGTTCTGTTTGAGAGCTACAAGAACCACTGGCACCTGGACGCACCCACCAAAGGACAGGCCTACAGGTGAGACAGCCGGCTCTCCGGTTCGGTTTGTTCCGGTCTGGGCCGCCGTAGAAACTGGACCCTCTGGGACCAGAAGTCTGTTTGTCTTGCGGAGGTGAATAGTTCTTGTGTATTTATGCAATTATCACTCATCATAATGTGCTTTAATTCAATATCCTACACAAGACAAAACAAAAGGAAAATATTTTTATAGCCGTGGTTAATATGGCTAATAAAGCTTTTTTCGCAAAACTGCGAGGAAAAAAAAAAATGTTCAGTAAAATTCGAAAATAGCTCAATGTGTTTAATCTGTAACCGTGGCAACCCTCAGTGTAGTAGGGCAACAGTTACATAATACTAAGAGATTACTTCTGACAGGAAGTTTAAACCAGTCCAGGTTCATATAGAGAAACTGTTCAGGCACAACTTCTTCTTCTTACATTTTGAAAAGTCATATGGTAAAAGTTTTTGCTACTGTACAAAACTTTGCATCTGGAAATATAAAGGTTATTGATTCTAACATGAAAAATCTTATTTTCAGCTTATACATTAATTATATCCCCAAACGTCAGGAATGTTAAAGAATCATTGCTGCGTTCCGCCGCGGATCCTTTGTGTTACCGCGGTAACGGGAAACCGATCTCATGCATCATTTTCAAATTTTATACCCACATAGACCTTAGTGGGAGGAAGGACTGGATTGATTGTGGGAAAGTTTGGTTTTATATTTCCAACACTAGGGGGGGCTTTATCTCCAAATATATAAATTAAGTATAAACTTAATTTAAACTCATTTAATCTCAAATTTAAGCTCTAATTTCGGGCTATATATCAAATTCTAGGCTGAAATTTGATCCAAATTTGGTGCCTATTTGATTGAAAGATGTATTTTTTTGTTTATCTTTTTTTAACTCGCATCCTGGAGAGTTTTGTTTTTCCCACCAAAAATACTGTGGACATAACATCACATTAAATTTGAGAAAATCAATCCGGGGGGGTTGCTCGTACAACGCATGGGATTGGGGACTTTTCTGGGATATACCCATGCTGTCGGGGATGCCAGCATAGGTCTAGTTTAAATATAGTGATAAAAGTTGTATTAAATTTATTCATAGAGATGCCACTTTTTTTTTCTTATTTTTTTTACGGACTGCACCTTTTTAAGAAGCTTTTCTGAAAGAAAGAATGAGGTCACCATCTCATCAATTCCACTGATTCTCTTGCAGGTGTCTGCGTATGAACCGGGTCCGGCTGCAGGACCCGGTGCTGCAGCAGGCCTGCGAGAGGAGCGCGGTCCGGTACGAGGATCTGGGTCTTCCTCAGGAGCTGACGGTGTGGGTCGACCCGGGAGAGGTGTCCTGCAGGTCAGAGGCCCCAGCCAGGATCAGCACTTCTAGATCTTAGTCTTAGATCACTTAGTCGCAACGCAGATGCCGAAGCATAAGAAAAGTTCATGAATATGAAATCTAGTGGCCATTTGCACCAACAAAGGTGATGAAAGCCATGTAAGTTGTGGCTTTTGCGTTCGTACGAGCCGTCTGGACTGCCGAAGGAAACTAGCGAGACGCTATGAAGGTCGTTCCTTCATAAGAAGCTGCGACGGTCATAACCGGTTTCTGGCATATTCTACGTTTTGACGCACTTTCTGACAGTTTGCATGTTTGTGCCAAAATTGCGTCTTAACTTTCTCCGACTTCCCGTCTCAGGTACGGCGAACACAGCTCGCCGTTTTGCGTCTCGGTGGTGGACAGCTGCCGGCGTGGAGACGGGGAATTCTCCCGCCGCATTCACGACGCGGTGGAGCGGGCGAGCCTCGACGTGGCGTCGGGGAGCTCGTCGGACGAGGACGAGGACGGCGACACCAGCAGCGACCTGTCGGTGCTGTGCCCCGCCCCTTTACCGCCCGCCAATCCCGAACCCAAAAGCATCCCCACGGTCAGCAACCCCAACAGTGTGTACCGGGTAGGTGGATCTTCACGTATGTTCGTGTCGGAGCGGAGGTTGTAGAATTTTTAAAAAACCCAAACTGGGATGACTTTCATTAATTTGTGGTGCGTCACAGCCTGAAGTAGACGTTAGTATTTAAAAACCTTCACAGTTGACCTCCTCAGTCAGTTTTATGTGTCTGGGCTTAATGTGGACTGGAACAAATTGAGATAATCTTTTTATTTTCTGTAATTTCGTCATGCAGTTTTCCTCATACTATTTCCCAATACCTCATACCATCTTCCCCTATACCTCATACTTATTTCCCCCCTATTCCTCATACTTATTTTTCCCCTATTCCTCATACTTATTTTTCCCCTATTCCTCATACTTATTTTCCCCCTATTCTTCATACTTATTTTCCCCCTATTCCTCATACTTATTTTTCCCCTATTCCTCATACTTATTTTCCCCCTATTCCTCATACTTATTTTCCCCCTATTCCTCATACTTATTTTCCCCCTATTCCTCATACTTATTTTCCCCCTATTCCTCATACTTATTTTCCCCCTATTCCTCATACTTAATTTTCCCCTATTCCTCATACTTATTTTTCCCCTATTCCTCATACTTATTTTCCCCCTATTCCTCATACTTATTTTCCCCCTATTCCTCATACTTATTTTTCCCCTATTCCTCATACTTATTTTCCTTGAACTTGTTTTCATTATTTACTCGCCCCCTTTACCCGTAGTTCTTCAATGACGTTATTTTATTCACGCTGATTCGCTCACGTTTCTTTGTTCCACTTGTGCGACTGTCACCACGGGATCATTTGAGTTTAATCAACCTTTTGTTTTTCTTTCAGCCTGCCGTTCAGTCACGTCCTCTAACGTTACCTCCCTCTCATCCTCAGTTCAGCGAGTTTTCTCCAGGCGCCCCTCAGACCTGGCTGAGGGAGAAGAGGAAGGCCTTCGTCGGGGACGTGTTCCCGCCTCCCGCTCCCCCCGCCACAGGGCCAAACGGTCAGTTCTCCGGCCAGAAAAGCTTCAAGCCCTACAGACCCACCTTCACCTTTGCCGGGCCTCGTGTGGATAAATACCACTGGGTCAGCAAAACCAGATCCTAGCGAAGAACGACGCGGGGCCGCCTCCAGACAGGAGCCGGAGCGGCGGCCATGATGTCGCCTCCAGCACTTTAGACTTTAAAGGAACAGAGTTTACGACGTGATTTCAAGTGATGCTGTATCAGCAGGTTTTTAAACTGTGCAATATCAAAGTATTTTAAAGTAATCGTCTCTTCTAAATGTTTTTAAATTAAAGTAAGTGTGAATAAAGTAACATTGAAAGTCGTTGAAAAGAAATAAATGCATAAGTTTCAGCTCTTCTGGTTCCTTTTTTAAAAAAAAAAAAAAAAAAAAAAAAAAAAATTTAAACTTTATCAACAACATGTTGTGACGACGATGTATTTTATTTACGGGACATTCCAACCAGTGACATAAACAAAACTTTTTAATTCCACACTACATTAAGGGTTTGACTCAAATTTAGTAATTAAATATTTAACGTTAGATGAATAAATTTTATTTAATCATTGCAAAGACAGTATTTCTTGATTATATACAATGAAACACTTTAATGTCCTCACCAGGAAAGTAAATATAGGAAAATTATACTTTTTTAAAAAAACGAACAAAGAACTTTCTCGTTGCGGAAGTTTGTATTTCATGGAAAATTGTATTTTTGATAAAAGCAGATTTTAAGGGAAATGTATTTGACCCTAATTACTTTTTTCTTTTTTTTTTGGTATTAAGTTACTGTTTGGTCCTTGCAGGATTTAATACGTGCCTCTTTGCCCTGTGGTGTCCCCCAGGGCTCCGTCCTCAGCCCCTTCCTCTTTCGGTTCTAACCTGGGTCACATTATAAACCGGTTCAATCAAGTGGCAAATGTTTTTCAACAAATAAGTGACTCAAAATGTGATCAAACAGATGAGCAGGACATTAAATGATGAATACAAACATTGTGTCGTAAGAATGCCGTGGCCTAAATTGAAATCTAAGCCTCTTCGGCTAAACCTTTAATCACCACTCACATGAGACGAAGATGAGTTTTACTTTTAATCTCTTACTTGATAAACAAGTTATTGTGGGTCTGCACAATTTAAAAACACATTTATAACCCGTTCATACATTTATAGCCTATTCACATACATTTATAACCAATTACTAACACATTTATAACCCATTCACATACATTTATAACCCGGTCACATACATTTATAACCCATTCATACATTTATAACCTATTCACATACATTTGTAACCTATTCACACACATTTATAACCCATTCACATACATTTATAACCTATTACTAACACATTTATAACCCATTCACATACATTTATAACCTATTCACATACATTTATAACCGGGTCACATACATTTATAACCCATTCAAACACATTTATAACCCATTCAAACACATTTATAACCTATTCACACACATTTATAACCTATTACTAACACATTTATAACCCGTTCACATACATTTATAACCCATTCACATACATTTATAACCTATTCACATACATTTATAACCGGGTCACATACATTTATAACCCATTCACATACATTTATAACCCATTCAAACACATTTATAACCCGTTCACATACATTTGTACAGCTACAGAAAGATAATTAAAGTGAATAGTATAGTAATAATAGTAATAGTAATATCATAAGTTAGGATATATTAAGTAATATAGTAGTAACAATTAGGATATTTAATGTAATTAAAGTGCAGAAACAGGCAAGCATTTAATATTCTGTTGCTTTAATTACACTCTTTCACAGCTGGACCCACTAACGTGTAATAAAGAAAAACTATAATCGGAAATAAAGAAACTCAACATAACGTGTTGTGAAAGAATTAAATCTATGCAGACCAGAACTATGAAAACTATGAAAACTATGACACGAGTTCAAACCTTGAGATAGGTGAAGAAAAGAAATATGAATTCTGATTTATTTATACAACGTGAAACATTTAAAGGTGCAGTTCGTAAAGTTTAGCGGTATCTCGTGGTTCCCTGCCTTTCCAGAGTCTGGAGTGAAAGATGGCGGCCGGGCCGCGGCGGTGGTTGTACTGGCAGTGTAGTTAGTGATTGGTGCGTAGGAACAATCATCTAAAGGCACTGCCTTCACAGCGACCCCAATCCCTCGCCATCAGCAGCGCCGCGGGGCTCGACACGGCCGGAGATGATAGAGATTTAACCCTGAAACGATCTTGAGGAAACATTGAAATATATTCATTAAAGATGCAACAAGAGTTAAACTGATAATTCCTTCTGATCCGGCAAGTCTGGAAACTCACGGCTCCTTCCTCCTACCACCAGGTGACGCAGTGACGATGCATCAAAAACCCGTCGCACCACAACGGGAACGTCGCCAGATTAAAGATGGTTGATAGTTTTCCGTTCAGGAAGTTAACCTGCACTGAAAAAAATGAAAGGCGATCTAGTTCATTATTTCAGAAGAGGATAAAAGTTTCATAAATCTGAATTAAAGAAAGCAAAGTTTGAAAAATGTTTAGTTTTTGTCCTGGCTTATAAAAAATTAGAATGTGTTTTTCTTTTTTATCAACTTTAAAGCAAAAAAATAAGAATTTTCTCTTTTTTTTAAATAAGAAAAATTCCAAATTCTGACTTAATTCTCAAAGTTTGAGAGTTATTTATAATTTGGAACCAGAATTTCTTTAAAAGAAAGACTTCAAACTCACTTAGAAACCTGATATTTTTAACTGACTTTGAAATCAGAATTCTTTGTCTTAAAAAGTTTTACTGTGTTTTGATTTTATGATCTTTAAAGTCAAAATAAAGAATTGTTCTTTTACAATAAGAAAAATTCAAGATTCTCACCCTTTAATCTCCTGCTCAACTTTTTGATTAAGTGCATTTTTGAGCGTCTATTCCCTATTTGAAAATGTTAATCACATAAAGAGTAAGGGGCCAAGGACGGAGACCTGGAGGACACCAAACGACAGAATAAAATATGAAAAGAAAAAACATTTCTAAATGTTTGTTTTTTTTCCTTTGTGAAGACATTAAAGGGTTAATTCTCATCCTTTTGGTCTTAAGACATCATTTATAATTAGGAACCGGCATAAAAAGCTAAAACTTATTCAGAACTGTGACTTTATTCGATCATTTCTGACTTTAAAATCAGAATTTTTTTAAAAGAAAATCAAGAAAAATGTCAGAATTCTTACTTTGAAAACGAAATTTCCACATTCAGGCCCGTCAAAGGGAATTCTGTCGGCAACAGCCGGATTGAGTTCAAATCAGGCTGAAAACGTGCTCGTCTGCATCAACGGGAGGAAATGGACCGATGGATAGTTTGTGGACTCTCGTCCGGGTCCAAACATCTCGGTTCTCTGCTGGGATTAACTGAACTGAACCTCAGAAACGTCCGGGTCGGATGGAGGAGGGATGTAATCTCACCTGCAGCCTCGCCGCTCCGTGTAGAAGTGACCACTGCTGGAGAAACACCTCCGTCTCCACAGCTACACCACTCTGTGTGTGTGTGTGTGTGTGTGTGTGTGTGTGTGTGTGTTTGTGTGTGTGTGCGTGTGTGCGTGTGACTGTGTGTGTGTTAGAGAGTGTGTGTGCGTGCGTGTGACTGTGTGTGTGTTAGAGAGTGTGTGTGCATGTGTCTTTGTATGTGGTTGAGTGTGTGTTTGTTTGGGAGAGAGAGTGTGTGTGAGTGCGTATGTGTGTGTGTGGATGTGAGTGTGTGTTTTAGTGTGTGTGTGTTTACTTGCGTATGTGTGAGCGTAAGTGTGTTTTTGTCTGCACGTGTGTATGTGTGTGCTTGTGTGTGTGTGTGAGTGTTTGTGTCTGCATGTGTGTGTGTGAGTGTGTGTGTGCATGTGTGTGAGTGTGTGTGTGGGTTATGGTGTGTGTTGGTGTGTGTTGGTGTGTCTTGGTGTGCGTGTTAGAGAGTTTTTCTGTTAGTGTGTGTGTGTACTTGTGTATGTGTGTGAGAGTGTCTGTGAGTGTATGTGTGTTTGTGTGTGCATATGTGTGAGTGTGTGTGTGCGCATGTGTTTGACTGTGTGTGTGTGGATTATTGTGTGTGTTTGCGTGTGTGTGTTTGTGTGAGTGAGTGTGTGTCCATGTATGAGTGCGTGTGTGGGTTATTGTGTGTGTTTGCATGTGTGTGTTTGTGTGTGTCACTGCGTGTGTGTCCATGTGTGAGTGTGTGTGTGGGTTATGGTGTGTGTTCGTGTGTGTTATCGTGTGTGTGTGTGTTGGTGTCGTGCCTCGACTTGCCCGTGGCTGGCGGGTCAGTTGATGTTGCCGGGGCGACAGCAGTAAACACTCACCGCAGGATTCACCAGTTTTCTGTAACCCCGTCTCCTGTTTCGAACAATTTCATCCTCCAGTTTCCTGATGCAGCTTCAGAACCCAGATTCCTCAAACGCACTGATTGATAATCAGTAGTTGGGTTTACTTTCCCCTTAGTTTTGAATAAACTCAGAATAGAAAGAAAAGGCTCCGTTTTAGTAAGAATGCCCATTTCGATTGAAATTAAATTCCGTTGCGTTGGGCCAGAATCAGCTTTTTGGAACGGTGGGTTGAAATTGGCGCCTGACTGGTTGCGCGACTCTGGTTCACGATGACGACATTTAACCATCTAGAGTCTAGATCCTGATAGATTCTATTCTACAGCATGCAGGTGGGAAAGTAAGAAATAACGAACTCTACAAACACGTCCGAGAAAAAACGTAAGGCAGCCGTGATCGGCCGCTGCTGTTAGCTCATTCGAAACCGCTAGAAAAACTTTAAGTACACCGTTAGAAAGGATACATTTTTCATTGAAGAGGAGGTTGACCTCTGGTGAAGGTCACTGATCATCAGTGATTAGATTTTTTGATTTTCAGAATCAATCAATCCAATCCTTAAAAAGACTGAATTATCAGGTGCCTCAAAACTGTCAGAACTACTCATATATTTTGATTAAGTAGCGGGTAAATATGTATTTTAAGGTATTTATTGTTTTTAATTCATTTTATTCAATCAGTTGTGTTATTGTTGCCTGGTATTGTTCTAATTGTATGTAATTCGTTAGAATAGAGCAGAAAAACTTTATTAATCCCCTAAAAGGTTAAAAACTGAGATTTAATAGTAGCAACCGTTCCAGCATACAGATATTCTAAATTAAAACACACACATTT
This sequence comes from Lophius piscatorius, assembly GCA_009660295.1. Classification (NCBI taxonomy): domain Eukaryota; kingdom Metazoa; phylum Chordata; class Actinopteri; order Lophiiformes; family Lophiidae; genus Lophius; species Lophius piscatorius. The sequence goes on from VRLP01002475.1 coordinate 58,154, forward strand.
AAGTTAAAATGGAAAGAGTCCGATCTCCAAGGGCATTTATTATATAAATAACAAAAGACCAGTTAGAGATGTGCAAAAGTTTTCCGGGTGCAGATGTGCAATAGTTAGGTGCAGATGTGCAGTAGTGCTATTAGAGGAACACATGTGGTTTGTAGTGAGTTGATAATTTTCGGATACATCAATGGCGTTCAGTGAGGTAGCAGAGTTGTGGGTTTTAGATACAACACAGCCTCACAGGGATTTATTCTGGACTGCAGTCGGGACAAAGGACCTTACATGTAATTAAAAAACGATGCATATTTGTTACTGATAAATGTTTATTAGTTTGATTTAGAGTGCGTTCATTTCCTTTTTGTGAAGTTTAAATTTACCTAGAAAAATGATTAGTTGCACAAAAAACGGAATCTTTATCTTGGTCTAGTTTATCGTTTCGTTACACACGGTGAAGGGGACAGGAAGCAGATAGACGCTTCCCGCTTCTAGCCAACCAAACAGCCAATGAGCTGTCGTCATATTTCGAGCTTTGTGACTTTCTGTCCAATAGCAGGCCTCCTCTTTATGGCGTCATAGAGCATTCGGGCACATCCGGTGCTATATATTTTGCCACGAGTTAGCGGCGAATTTGGAGCGTGTCCATTTTGAGCAGCGGGTCGGCTTCTCCGTTATTTCCCTTTAAAGTAAGCATTGTGTTTATTTGCAGTTTTATGTTACTGTGGAGAAGTTAGTCTTCCTGCGGCCGTTCACTTTGTATAATCACATGACTCATACTTTTCATGTTTTTGTTTTCATATTAACAGGAAAGCCCCTTTAGCCTAGGCTAACGGGACAGCGAGCTACATTTCAGTACGATGGCGCCATTGCTACGTCAAATAAAAAAATCAAACGGTCCCTCATTGTGTTAATTATTCAGTTGTGCTTTCTGTAATTGGTTAGGGTATTTTTATTTTGCCAACTAGGAGTTAAGCAGCGATGTGATTCATGCTAAAATGGCTAGCCGTCAGCCGGGCCTGTAGTCGCAACGAGCGGTAAAGCGCGGTCCGCTTGAACGCCGTTGATAATAAGCTCGCGCCGGTCTGTTGGCTGGCTTTTAGCTAGCACACACATTTGTGTAATACTTTGGTTGGGTATCTGCATTGTTGGCAGAGAATGGAGGAATGAAAGATAGCCTTATTTTATTTGAATAGATGATATAACAAAGCCATTAACCTCCAATTGTCTCTGCGTAATATCCGTAACTCTCTCCGTTTTAGTGCATGGAGGTGTGTCTGTGGTACGTAATTTACGTAGAGGGGTGAATCCTGAGCAGAAATCGGAAAACTATTACTTTATCGATCATCGATGGGAGGTTGTTCGATACATGCTCTCCTTGTAGATCATTTGAACGCAAATAGATATATGTATATTTATAACGGAATGGATAATAACTGAAAAAAAGATTACAACAGATATGATCATTAAGGCAGTCAGGCAATTGATAAATTCATAGACGATAATCATTCATCAATATTTGCTTTTAAAAGCATTCAAACTGGTTTGAATTCAGATCAACTAATGGCTCAACATTCAAAACCTTAAAGGCCATTTGTTTCACTGTTCACACTTAATCTTGTCCCATGCTGAGCGAGAATGAAATCTGTAATTTCTCCACTCGTAGATCTCTACCAACCGCTTTAACAACACGATCGCCTGCATCATATTTTAGTGAGTGAACTAATCAAAATTAATGTTATTTTGGCCAACCATACAATAATAGGAATCATATATAGAGATAGTAGAATAGGTTCAAATGTGGGATAGGCCCTTTACTCCCGCTATGTCATATTCTTGCCAAGAGCTTCCAATAAATTACGAAATTTGACTATGTACCTTACTAACAGTGATTTTTTTTTTAAAATAAGTTTAATGACTGTTTAAACTATTACACATAGCTTAATAAATATTTGCAGAAATCAGGTTACAAATAACTCATTCTGTTGTGGCTCAATTCAGGACTTGCTCTTTCTTTCTGCAGATTCCACATACATGTTAACTTCTGTCTTGGTCTCATCATGCATGCATAGTATCAACAGATTTGTTTCCTGTTACATATTTTTGGTTGATTGCTGATTTGATTAGTGGTCAAAGTTCAAAAATCCTGTTAGACATAAGCGTTCATTCCATGACATTTTAAGCATTTTCTGATTCATATATTTTTATTACCCGTTGCAGTTTAGTCTCATTTCGTACTTGTATATACCGGATTTTAAACGCACACTACTGAGTTCAGTAGTTCTACTGTCTCCCCCCGATTTCTGTCAGTTTGACACTTTGTCGGCTTAGGTACGTGAACATAACTGCTGTTTTGTCTGATTTTTTTGCACTTTTTGTCTCAGTCTCTTAAAGCCCACCGTCAGAATGGCAGACACAGAGACTCTACTCATGGAGACATCTGACCAGAACGGCAACGAAGGAGAGGATGACCAGAATGGAGCAGAGCAGGAGCAGGAGCAAGAGCAGGAGCAGGAACAGGAGCAGGAGCAAGAGCTCATGATTGGAGAGGATGTCCAGGACAACGGCACAGATGGAGGAAAGATTGATGCCAGCAAAGAAGAAGAGGACGCTGGGTGAGTGAAGTGTAACGGATCTGTTTAAGGCAATCTTATCTGCTATTTAAGATTGACTTGAATAGCAGATAAGATGTTTTTTTTCTCCTTTCCATTGTGTAATGAAAGCCAAACTCCGTTAATTTCATCATTTAAAGGAATATGATCCTTTTCTAGGAGACGGCGTGCTGTCAGAGCACAGCATGTGACAGCATGCGATGGGCATTTTGGTAGTGGGTGCATTCCAAACGTAGGAGACGATGCCCCCGTTTGTGGTTAAGGAAAAATCCAGATGTTATCGATGTTGAGATTTTGGGAAGAAACTTTTTTTATGAACTAAGTTATTGGTTACACAGTATGTGCCAGACATACAGACTAATCAAAATGGATATTCTCAGTCCCATTGTTAGTCCAACATATGATAGTGAACTAGACGGTAAAGGTAAAAGTATCAGTATGAATAAAATAAAGGGTACTAGCTACTGATCGGTTCTTGGGGAATACTCTTAAGCATGAAACTGAAATTTGTAGACGGAACGTAGTGTAGCTGGAGTGATCGTTACGCAAAAACAAATAGCAGAACTTTTGGGTGTGAGTGGCATGAAAGAATACAATAGATATTTTTATATATGCAGCATGGAGGTGCAGAAACCGCTCACACTGAGGAAAACCAGGTGCCATTTAAATGGAGATTTCCGCCTGTGTTTGTAGGAAAATGTTTGTGGGCGGCCTCAGCTGGGACACGAGTAAAAAGGACCTGAAGGATTACTTCAGTAAGTTTGGAGAGGTGTCGGATTGCACGATCAAGATGGACCCCAACACCGGCCGGTCACGAGGCTTTGGCTTTGTTCTCTTCAAAGACGCCGCCAGCGTTGACAAGGTCAGTGGTTGATTTATTGATTCATCGGCGGTTTCAATTGATTGCATACATTCGGAAGAGCTGGCCGTTACAGTGGATTCAGAATAAGTATGAGCCTTGTGTTCATCTGCAGGTGTTGGAGCACAAGGAACACAGACTTGACGGGCGTCCCATCGATCCAAAGAGGGCGATGGCCATGAAGAAGGAGCCTGTCAAGAAGATCTTTGTCGGGGGCTTGAACCCTGAGACGACCGAAGACACCATCAGGGAATATTTTGGCGGTTTCGGAGAGGTCAGTCTTATGAAAAACATCAACACCTACATCTTTGTAGTCCTCTGTGCGCCCAGTGTAGTTCCAACAGCCTGCAAGGTCATAGTTCGTGATGACTGGCAGCGTATCACTTACAGAATAAATGAGTCCAAAGGTCAGTTTTAAACAACTTTCTGATGTCGTACATTTAGTCACGCACAGATTTGGATTCATATTCTATGATCGCCACGCAGCTGTGTATGACTCGAGTCCCGCCCCTCATTTAACAAGTGAATCGAGTAGTTTCAAGTAAAAAGGCATTATAAGATGGTTTATAAAGACAAAATAAAAATGTTGAGAAACGGTCCAAGTAACCTAAAACTGTTAAATGGAGTTAAATGATGCAGGAGTGTCCATAAGTAACCAACTACTTTTCAACCTGCTCCATATACGGTACCACTCAGCTGCTGTTAATCATATGAGTGAGTCTGATTTTACTCAGACGTATCTGGGCTAGAAATTATGAATGGAGCTTTATCTTTGATTTTTTTTTAACCTTTTTTTATAAAAAAAAAAAAGAGCCCCTAATTTTTTATTTATCATGTATACCTCATTTTTACATTTTCTACATATTTATATCAAACTTATTTTATCCACATTCGTACCTGGTTCATGTAGTTGGTTGTCTTTTGTTTATGTTCGACATGTCTGCTTATTAAATATGAGTGTTAAATCTCACATTTGTGTCGGAGATGAAACGTTGGATATTTTACTGTAATACCTCATATTTTTATCTATTGGAATAAAATAGAATAACAGGTTTATAAGAACAATGTTAGCAAAAACGGTAAATTAGCATAATGATGACCCGTTCTTTAAAGTAATCCACAAATACTGTTTATGAACGTCTCCCCTTTTCTCCTCCAGATCGAGACGATCGAACTTCCCATTGACCCCAAATCAAAGAAGAGGCGGGGTTTCATCTTCATCACGTACAAAGACGAGGCCAGCGTCAAGAAGTGTCTGGAGAAGAAATTTCACACCATCCAGGGCGGCCGGGTACGTTCTGTTTCTGATCGGTCGTACCGAGCTTTAACGGGGAGCTTGTGGGTTCTAATCTGTTACTGCTTTAAAGTATCTGCAGACAACACAGAAATGTTCATATAAAACATTTTAATTTTGTTCAGGTTATTTTTTGTCTCATAAAAATGTTCTTCCTCCAGTGTGAGCTGAAGATCGCCCAGCCCAAAGAGGTCTACCAGCAGCAGCAGTACGGAGGACGTGGTGGCGGTTATGGAGGCCGAGGAGGAGGAGGAGGCGGCGGAGGTGGCGGCGGCGGCAGAGGCCGTGGAGGTAAGGAATGGACATCATCATCATCATCCAACTCTGATACTTGTTATGGATTCCTTCAGGGATGTGTTATTACAAAGTGGTTTTCAAGCCTCACGTGAACTGGGCTCTGTTTCTCAGGTCAGGGTCAGGGCTGGAACCAGAGCTATGGAGGAGGAGGAGGCGGTGGCGCAGGTGGAGGAGGCGGCGGCTACTGGAACCAGGGATACGGTAACCAGGGAGGCTACGGCGGCTATGGTGGCTATGGAGGCTATGGAGGTTATGGGGGCTACGACTACCCTTCCGGTTATGGCTATGGATATGATTACAGTAAGTACACGCCTCCGTGTGTTTGATCCGCTTATGAACCCGTTATCGCGTCCACTGGTTGGTGCGGGTTAGTTCTATACTCTTTGTCCTCATGCTAAGCTAACAACATCCTCACCTGTATGAACATACACGTTTTAGGCTCCCTTCTGTGACACATTTATCAATGTAAAGCAGATTGAAGTCTGAACCGTATTCCCTCTTCTCCCCCACAGACCAGGGCAATGCCAACTACGGGAAGACCCCAAGACGAGGACACCAGACCGGCTACAAGCCCTACTGATGAACGCGTGGTTGTGCAAGGTATGCAACCATTTTCACAGAAATTCAACACATTTTCTGAACTACTTCCTGTTTCAACTGTCCAATCAGGCCAGTCTGTCCACTTTATAAAAAATATCCGTTTGTCGATTGAGCATTTTAAGCCTCAGTAGATCCAGTCGATGTTCTCAAACGTGTCGATGAGAAGATGTGCAGGTTCTGTTAAACTCCACCGAGCAGCTCTGGAGCGAGTGAGGAAGGTGCCCTGGTTTGAACGTTCACACAAGATCATCTTTGGCCGAGGTCTGCTGCGGCTCGTATGCGTTGAGGGCTTCTAGCCTCGAAGCTACGGAGAAGATTTCGTCTAAAATCAATGAATTAGAGATTTTTAAAACCGTTTGGAGACGTTAAACTATTCTCCGTCGTCTAAGAAGGCTGCAGCTGTTTTACTGCGTGACTCCAGAAATGTTTTGTGGGCCGAGGCCACAAGACATAAATGCTTTTTTCTTTCTAATTATCCCCCATAAACGCTAAAATCGCTTGAATTTGCATGTTTTTAAAAAAATACAAAACTGTAAGACCCAAAAATTCCATCTCGATTCAGGGATTGTCATTTCCACTGTTGGATGATTGAGTGGCGGTCGTTAATGACGTCGTCCGCTGACGCTTCCTCTATTACTAGAGAACTGGCCTTTAACTCCACCGACTGTTTAACAATGCGATTATCGTGGGTCATTTAATGCCCGACCCAAACTCATCAGCGCCACCGTGGAATCACGTCTCAGATATTTTGGTTTTAAACCAAATGAAAAAAGGAGAGCCCATTATTTTGGAGATTAAATGTATTAATAACAAACTGATTGCGGTCAAATCTGCTCAAACCACAAACCCCCTCCCCCCCATAAAAACCTGCCCGGGCGTACGAAACCTCCAGCTTCCCCCGACTGTGACAGACGGCAGCAGCAGGTCCATCCAGGAGGTCTGGGATTACAGACGCGGCGGGAATCAGATGGTGCACATTATCAGACGGCGTGACGAGGTTTACAGCCAAAGACACGCTGCCGTTCAGTGCAGTTGAAAAAGCAGCATTTAAAGAAATGCCGCCGAAGTTTGAGCAACAGAACGATTAGCAGATAAAACCTGTATTTCCAAAACTGCCAATAAATGGCTGCTCTTCCTCATGTGTGTCTGTGTTATTGAAATCTGATTGGACCTTTCCGATAATTGTGAAAAGAAAGAGGACAATCGTTCAATCACAATTATTTAGATGTTTATCGCTCGTCCGCTTAAATTTCATATTCTAGACGCCTTTAACTTCCTGTTGGTTTTAAATCATTTTGAGACCATGATTGTCCCGGTCCAGCTGTGTGCCATCTTTAACAAGCCTCAGTGTTTAAGACAAAAAACCCAAAGCAATGACTTAATACTTAATGGATGGAACTTTTTGAAGAGATTCTACAAACTTTCCCTGAGTGTCGTTATGTGACGGCGTACTATTTTTAACTCAACCTAAAATAAACTAGATTAAAGCATTCAGGGCGCAAACCTCCGACATCTTAAGTCTCCCAACTCACAGACTTGTGAGTATGTCCTCAAATACTGTGAGACCGTTCATCTGTCCTCATTCTCATGAGTCTTCCACTTCAGTGTCTCTGCTCAGCACTGAGTTTTTTTAAATGCTGTGACTAGTATCGTTGTTTTTTTTTATGCAAATCCATCCAGTCGTTTTTTTCCCCCTAAATCTTGCTAACAAACACACACAGGTGAAAATATAACCTTGGCTATATTAATAATTAACATGTGGGTTATGTGATAGACTGAATAAATAAACTGCAGGTAGCTCCTCCTAAAGGAAAACAAACACCACTCCTCCCCCAACAGTAATGATAACCGGCACAATTGAGGCTAAGGAAAGGCATGTTTACGATAAAATATAATGCTTGTGGTTTTAAGAGGGTAAATTTGAGAAGTGATATAAAGGTTGGTGATTCTGATAGCCCGCATTTTAAGGTCCGATGGAATGTTGCTCAGGAGGATGCACACGTATCAAGGTCTGATGATCTGCAGCTGAATCATCAGATCAACTGGATATCATTTTAAAACTGGGACATTTAACCCCTTGCATTCCTTGTATATATAAAATATATATAACAGGATGTACAGTGAAAAGCCATTTCTCGCCCCTTGTCTTTAGCAGAAACTACAAAATGGAACTAAAAAAACAGGAACTGAAGGGAGAAAACATTTATAAATAACTATAAAACATTAATTCATTATCAACCGTTTATCCTCTTCCGGGTCACGGGGGGCTGGAGCCTATCCCAGCTGACATCGGGCGAGGGGCGGGGTAGACCCTGGACAAGTCGCCAGTTCATCGCAGGGCCGACACAGACAGGAATGATTCAAATGTATAAATATGAAATAATTATAGAAACTGACCAATGTGAAAGTGGTTTTAATGTTATGGCAGACGGTTAAATGCCCAGGCATGCATAACATCTTTTCTTTTTTTTTTAAATGATTAACACGTGGCCCGTGTTTGTCGTCCCCCCCCCTCCCTCAGGACTCCAGTGATCCAGCAGGACCGACGGCTGGACCGACACACTGGCCACGACTCGACCTCTTTTATGACCATTTTGTACAGAAACCATCTGAAATGTAACTTCCTTCTTTTTTTTTTAAAAAACAAAACAAAAACAAACCCCCATCATTTTTAGGTTTTACTTTCCCTTTGGTGTGTTTTTTGTTTTCCTCCCTCCACATTTCCCTGACAGGAAGTGTAATTTTTACTGTACTTTTTGGTACCTGTTTTGACTCTAATGTTATTGTATGTAAGGCTTGTATTTTACATGTGTGCTGGCTTTACAGGAGGATTTTTGGCGCTGTAAAGGAGCTTTTTTTGGAGAAATAAAACATTTTCAGTAACTTTTTTTTTTTCGCTCTGATGTTTCCAGTTTCGGGGTTAGAAGATTTGAAAGTGATTTAGGATAAATATTGACTTGAATTAAAATACGTGTGTTTTATAGCTTCACATTAAGTTGGTAGTCCTTTAGATTTAGTTTTTCACACATACAACAGTCTCACTACACATAACTTGTCATATATACATTTTTAAAAAAAAACATTTTTTCTTAAACAATGACGGGTTTCTGTTTGTTCGTTTTCGTGCCGCTGGTCTTAGAACTTGAAGATAAATGTCTTGTTTTTTTTGTTTTTGTTTTTTTCATTTTAATGGACAAACCTGAGGCGACAGGAGTCGTCTCAGTTAATAGTAATAAACATCCTCATTGGTAATGATCTGTGTTTTTTTCTATTGATTAAACGGGAGAATTATTTTCCTCGCATGTATGTGTAAACGTTCGATAATTGTAGCTATCCTTTAAAGTTTGGATCGCATCTACGCCGAAACTACCGGTTGGTTAAAGGTGCAGTGACGCGAATTAAGTGACATGTAGCGGTGAAGTTTAAAATGACCTCAGCTCCATCCACAGCTCTACGATGCCAATGATGTCATCAGTGCCAAATCAATATGTGGAACGAGACGATCCGCTGTGGTGAACCGTAAAAGGGACGAGGCAAGAGGAAATGGTTCTACTCTAATAGTTCCAATTTTACTCACTAGGGGAAGTGTGTTTACCTCACATTTGACTGTAATTGTTCATATTTCACTCACTAGGGTGAGTTTTTGAGTAACTCCACAACCAAACAGATGCATCTTGTAAAATAAAAACGTAAAGTTCAATAATTTCTCAATAGAAGAATGAAAATTTTAAATATTTTATAAACACCTGCCAGGGTTATTAATGGTTGTGTTCTTAACCAAGTAAGCTAAAATGTTTCAAACTGGGGGGTGGCAGCTTAGGAAGAAGAGCCGTAGTCCTCATGTGGAAGGTAGGTGGTTCCAATCCTTGTGCAAGATGCTGGACACCAAGTGAATGAATAAATGTCCACTTAATTCTATTTATCTAGTCTTTTTATATGTTTTCTACTTTCATGTGGATAATTATTACCTACGGCTAAAAAATGTAGAAGTCTAGAAATATTTGTATAGTAATTTATCCAAACGGTATGAACGGAGTGCGTCACTATGGATCTAGTACAGCACATGCAGCCACGAACAAGCATTTAAGCTGTAGTTGGCTTGAAAACGGGCTTCGTTTGCTTCCAAGTTATAAGCCATTGGTAGGAAATGGGGGGGGCAAAAGCACAGTGCATCATGGGTAAATGGAGGCAAAACAAACGGAATGTATTAGGAAAACATCCGACTACAGAAGTGGCGATATGTGTATTTTTACATGCACATGTGGTTTAAAACGTTCAAATACACGTCAACGCCTCTACCGACGTCTGTGTAACCGGGGCAACACGTCGTAAGGACTAGCCTTCTTCTCCGGTACCGTCTTTCACCTCATGTAAATACCGAAATGCTGGACAGCTCGCCGTCTCTCTTTCCCGCTCTTACTGGGCGCCATCTTGTGACGCACATATTTGGCCCTGTTTCCCGCTCAAATGGATAAACCCGCGAAAAGGGGGGCGGGTCTCTGTTCCCTGTTCTGTCCAATAGTTGAGCGGTTTTCTTCGTCTGCTTCTTCTTTGGTGTTTATTGGTTCATTTCAGCCGCAGACAGTAGTCCTTACCTCCGCGTCATGTTCGGAAGGTTTGGTTGCATTTTACAGAGCGCAGTGTGAAAAAGAACCACACCAGATGAAAGAGCAGCAATGTGGTTCCAAACGAACCGAGTCCCCGTACTATCGGTTGTGTAAACGGCATGAGTGTCCTTGTCAAATACTCTATAGTTTGATACTTTAGTTTGTTCCTTTTTTCCTGCTTCCAGCATCAACTTCCTGGATAATAAGTTCACTTCCTTACTGATAAATCCCGCCCACTGACTATATACTATATAGTATATAGTACTATATACTATATAGTATATACTATATAGTATATAGTACTATATACTGCTCCATCATCATATATATATATAACTATATATATATAGTTATATAGAGTAACTCTATATAGTATATAGAGTTACTCAGATTCGCCTCTCAGTGGTGAAACTTTTTTTTTTTCAACTTTGGTGTCAATTCAAACATAAATATTCAGACTAAGATATGGAACCATAGAAGGAAAAAACGTGACAAGCTATAATTTGTAAACAACACAAACATAAACAATAAAACATGGTTAATAGATTTGTTACAGCAATGTTTCTCAAATGATGAGGGTTGTTTAGGGTCATGCATAATCCTTTAAAAATTACTACAAATTATGCAAATATAAGTGTATTACTCCTAAACTACAAACAACAGATGCATCCCGGAAGGGAAGTTTGTATACGGAAAAATTCAACTGAAATTCCTGGTTTCACCAAACTAGCAATAAACCAAAACCAGTTCTAGTATTTGTCTTCATAAAGTTGTTATTTATTACCAAATACATTGTGCGCTGATCAATAATAATAAAGAAAAGGTAAAAAAAACTGTCAGATTTACAAAGGAGTGGTCAGATTAAATACATTAAAATAAAACTTTTTTTTTCAGACCTGTCTGGAGATTTTATCATTTTTGTTTCATTATATAATTTCCATTTATGATTTTCCTACAATTTTATTTCATTCTCATTTCATCCAGGAAAGAAACGGGATCCAGTGACTAAACGCAACTGAAAACTAAGAAGATGTTTTAGAATCATTATCGTTCATCGTTCATCTCTATTCATTCCGATAAACTTTTATTCTAACGGAATTTGTTACGGAACCACAGGTTTGGACATGCTCTGAGCAGTTGAGCAGCAACGCGCCGTCTTCATAGCGTCCGTGTTGATCCCACATCACGAAGAACCTCGCTGCCTACATCTCGGCGATGGCCGGTAGAATCGGCGCCTTGGACCTCCTGGACCGCCTGCATGAGCTGCGGCAGCCGGACGCCCTGACACGAACGGTGACTTCCTGACGTTGTCTTTGCTTACTGGCGGCGAATAAACCTTCAAAGTCCTGACTGATGTCGGCGGCCCGGTTTCTAGCGGGCGACTCTCCGTCTTCAGTCGACGTCCTGCTGGGGTCCTTCAGCAGAACCTCAGCCTGTTTTAGACCCTGGTCTCCATCCGGTTTGGACGGAGGGTGTTTACATGCGGAGTAGTTCGTCTCCTCATCCGCCCTCCCTCCGCGGATGAGTCGTGCCGCAGTGAGGAAGGAGTCCGTCTGACCCTGAAGCTTCTTCACGCGATCAGGGAGTAGAGAACCGGACGTGACCGACGCCCCCGCCGGACCAGCGTTCATCTTACTGCTATGATCCATCGTCCCGCCGTCTCCACCTCAGCGTCGACCTGTGAGTCACGGTTAAAAGCATCATGTCAAAACTTTCCTCAGACTTCAATTAAATGTTGTGAGTAGCAGAAATAGGAGCAAGCAGCCTCGACCCAGTGTCTCTGTTGGACCCAGTATCTTCTTACTGTCTTTATAAGCATGACAGTGGTAGAATTTAGTAGCAGCTAGTAGCTGAAGTCTATTCTGTTAGTTGCAGTCTGGATCTTCACCACTAGATGCCACTAAACCCTACAGACTGAACCTTTAAGGCAGCTCCTGCCACTGAGACGCTGTCACTGTGTTTCCATCAAGTCTCCACCAGGGGGAGACAGACCTCCTCCAGAAGATCATCATGGAGGAGCGTCCTGTTCTGTTTTTTACTCACCTGAAGAGGCTGGATCTTTGGGCGTTCTCAGGTCGTGGACCAGAACCAGGGGGATGCTCCCATTAGACGATGGACCAGCAGGACTCGAGGCTGAAAGGAGGAAAATCAATATGAATGAAAGCAGTTAGAATGAAGAACATCTGAGGTTCAGTTATTTCACTGATATAAATGTTACCGATATCAACAAAAAAAGTTTAACAGGGAGGAAAACGCGACGTCGTTTCAGCAGCGCAGCGAAACTGTGTGCAAAATAAAACTGTGGATTGAGATGTAATAAAGTTACGTCTTATAACTTTTATATTACCAGGTTATTCCCATTGAGTTTAAAATCTCTTTCACAAGATTACATAAGATAAGATGTACTTTATTATCCCCCCGAAGGGAAATTTGTTTTGGACTCAGATTTAGTCTCAGTAGATATTTAATGATTCTTCAAGCACCATCCAAAACCATGAAAACACTTTTAAGAAAGGATATCTTGATTTATTGATCCGGGTCAGTTGATCCCTCGGCTTGAGACATTTCCTGAGCGGTTTGGCTGAGAGAGTCTGCCGTGAGGTCATGTGACGACCTTTTACAGGTCACACGTTCTCTCGACAGGAAATGACACGGTGGCTACCCAGGAAGTGACGTGACAAATGAAGCATAAACAACCAATAAATGGAAAAATTTAATTAATGAATCCAAGCATTGAAAAAAAGTTAAAATAACGGAAAAGTTATCAAAAGCGGAAAAATCCCCAAAATCCGATTAATGTTACGATGCAGATCAACATAATCAAGAACAGGCAAAAAAAAAGAAGAAAGAAAGAAGCAACTTTAAAAAGTATTTTCCTGATATTAAGACGTTATAAATAAGATTATACTGCATTTGAGATGTTCCAAACATGAGAATAGATCCTCTTATCCATGCTGGTGAGGCTGGACCCCCTTATAACAGTTAGTGAAGATGGACCCCCTTATCCAAGCTTGTGAGGTTGTGCCCCTTTATTGGGGTTCTGGACCTGATCTGGACCTTGCATGATTAGTTATCAGGTAGTACCCCGGGGTAATACCGGGCTTTAGCTTTTCAAAAACAACAAATAACAAATCAGACCAGGTTGTTTCAACATCACAAGCAGACCTGAGAAGGTGAGGGTTGAGTAGATATTTAACATAAAGTCCGAAATCCTAAAAGTCCGATTTGATTTAAGTTCAAGGAAGAGAAGGAAGAGAAGGATTTAATGAACATCACCGATGAGCGAGACGTCAGAAGGATCTGCAGCTCAAGCAGATTCTTGAGATTTCAGAGGAGATAATAGTGGAATGATGATGTCATCATCAAGTTTCTAACGTTTTAGCACCGACCTCCAAACAGAACCACAAACCCACTCAGCCAAAGATAATTCTCTGCAGGAACTAAGCAGGAAGCCACAAGAAAATCAAATATTTCAGTTTAAAAAAAAAATCCAGTTTAGTCTAGTTTTTGTGCAGCCCATCAGCACCAGATCTGGACCGGATCTGGGTCGTGCACGGTTAATTATCAGGTAATAATCTGAGGTCATACCTGGTTTCAGAGTGAAATCCTCATGTCCTCCTCTTCTCTGAGATCCAGCTCTGCTTTCTAAGTCTGAACCCCCCTCCTCTACTTTCTGTGTGACCCACCTTTAAACCAGCCTTACTGGAGCAAAGTGCACTCCAGCGCAGGGGTGTACTGAGGCTGTGCGGGGGCCGGGGCCATCAGAACCACAGGGGCACCAGCACCAAGGAAGAACGCTACCGGCTAGAAAAGTTATTTTCTACTACGTGGTTCAGGTTTTATAAAAACATTTAAAAAAAATACATTTTCAGTTGATTATACACAAAAAAAACACCTTTATATATTTCCTTCATTCAGAGAGATTCTTTAAAAATGTTACAGACTACCTTCAGATCTGTAGAGGAGTGGAAGTATACAATCGCCTGAAACGGAAATAATCCAGTTAAATACAAGTACTTCAAATTTGTTCCTACTTGAGTAAATATAACTGGTCTGAGGTGAGACCCCGGCCCCTCGAGGTCGGTGTCCCACTGGCCTATTTAACCGGGGAGGGGAGGGGGAGTGTGACGGCAATGATAAGATCCTAAAGATGGTGGACGGTACCTGGATAGGGTGAAACCAGAGGACTGTGAAAGAGGTCCACAGTGGTCCTGGTGGTCTACCTGGATATAGGGGTAAAGACTTCAGGGACCATCTAGTATCTGGTTCATACATACATACATACGGTCCTGTTCATTCTAGAACGACAAACTTCGGCCCAACACTCCATCTGATTGTTGACACCTTTAAAATCTCTTGTCAGAACTCACCTTTACTCCGGTGGACGGATCATTTTGGTTCTTGGAATTGGTTCCCAAAAGCCTGAGATTCATGGGAAAATTGGGGTAAAATTGTAAATAAATCTATATTTAATGTTGAAAATGATATTTATTATATTGGTTTTTGAGTGGAAGTGCATGTTTTTCTCTTTTCAAACACGTCATACGTGTTAATTTTAGGTATTAACGTCTAAAGGAAAATATCAACAATCGAAAAATACCCGAATCAAATATCGATTTTGTGCTAACAAACCCAAAACCCACACCCAAACAGAAAGACGGGTCGGGTCGAGCGTGACGTAAAGACGAGGACGCGGAGGGTCTTCAGATTCCAGAAACGTTTAAACTCACATCCCTACAATGTTTCCATACAAAGACTTTATTAGCATTACTGTGAAAATGTGCTGAGGCAGCAGATTTGATTCTAACCTCGTTGGGCTCGTTGCACCCGATCACCTCACAGAAACGCGACGCCAAAGTTCTGGGTTATATTTACTCTGGACGGACTGTAGCCTCGGCAAACGGGCCGGCGGCTCCGCTCTTTGTTTGTTCTGCTCAGATATGGGGTCTCCGCTCTTCACCTGAACGGGTCAGCAGGTTCATCCGTTTGTCACAAAGAAGGAATACTGTTTGAATGCATGATGCCTTCAGGAAACATCAGGAAAAAAACGGTTTTACTGTGGTATGGGAGAACTTTGTTATTATTTTGAATACCTCCGCTGATACTGTAAGTTCTCTGGAGGTTAGCACGATCCAACTGTGCGCTACTGAACCGGGCCTCTCACCCGAATAAAGTTTTTGACAAGAGGTCCTCTAAACATCTTCGTCATCAAACTGTGAGACTCGGAGCTCCAGCCAACCAGAGGGAAACTTAAGAGGACGCAGATACCAGAAGGTTCTGGCAGTCTCGTGTAGCTAACGTTAGCTCCATTAGCTAGCCTCTTGGCGTGTTCAGTGGGCACACGCGGGTTTTTAAACAACATTGGCGGCCCTCAGAGTTCTGTTAAAGTGAGAGAGAAACATTCATGGTTCCGTCTCTTCATCTGGATCTACTCCAGTACTCCAGTTACTCCTAGTAAAATGTAAGACTCCGCCCCTTTATCCGCTCCAAAATTTTGATTTGGTTCTCATCCAGCACACGACCAAATATAAGGCTGATTATTAATCTTTCAACGTTTTACTCAAGCAGATTTTCTTCTTTATTTGTCATTAAGTCGCTAATTTTTCATGATGAACTTGACATTTTTGATATAAATCAGTGACACGGCGCCGACTCTGACGTCTATCCGCCTCGTCGGTGGGTCCCCCAACTCCTGCACTAGCAGTTAGCTGCTAGTAGCATTTAGCATCTCCGGGCCGCTCTGGAACTCCACCAAAGCTGGGTTCGACAGTTTTACCCCTATATCCATGTCTATCCACGGAATGAGCGAGGTCCGATCCGGAGGGGCCGCTGCTCCATCTTATTTTGAAGTCGTTTTTTTTTTAAATTCATGCACAAACTTCGAGTTTTGTTCTATTTTTGCCTGTTTTTAACTGCTGCATCACCTTTCTGTTGTTTTTTCCTCCCCTGTGAACATGAGACACGCGCTGAGATCTCTCTAATCTAAATATATCCCAACTATTCCAGCTATGTCAGGATTTGGCTGAATCATGTGATCATCAGCCTGCAGCTCTGTCTCCGCTCAGAGAACGGGGTCAAAGTTCACAGATACACAGCCGTGTCACAAGTCCGCTCGGTTTGTGCATGTCATCAGTCTGGGCCAAAGGTAATGGTAAGGTTGGGGGGGGAGTTTGGAACAACAGAAAGAATAATATGAGAATAATTATTTCATTCCTCTCCACAGCGGTATAAAGATTTATTGCTCCATGTCTAGGAAATGTAAATAATTGTTATTAAATCCCCCCCACCAGGACTGAGGTCTGCTAGAGCTCAATATCCAGATGGTGGTTATAATGTTATGGCTGATTGGTCTGAATCGAACTTTGTATTCATTTGTGCTGCTGTCCGTCTCTCGGCGAATTTCGGCTCTCGTTGAATTTTTTGTTTGTGTTCATTTTGTAGTTTCCATCATGGCAACAACTTCGACTCAGGTTCACTGGGGTGAAAGTTCAAATCCCAACTTTATTTGTTCATCAAGGTTTATACAAACATTTCTCATGAAATGATAAAATACTATCTTGACTTGACGTTGAGGACTATAGGAGTATTATAAATTAAATTATATCTGGACTACATAGATCTGGACTACATAGATCTGGACTACATAGATCTGGACTACATAGATCTGGACTACATAGATCTGAACTACATAGATCTTGGCTGTCTATTTTATACTTTTGAATTGAGACTAGATGTGATGTGTTAAAAATAAGATATCTCATTTAATCTTACTTCACGCGAGTCGTATCTTAATCTCATCTCTTTTCATTTGATCTCATTCTGGTTCTAATTTTATGCTGATATAATCTCAATTTCATCATCATTTTTAATTAATCCAATCTCGTCCTATTCCTAATCTTAACCTCATCCCCTTATTATCTCCTATCCTCTCATCTCATCTCGATATTATATTGAATTTAGATGAGATTTTAATCTCATCAGAATCGTACCATTATCTTTATCTAATTGTATCCCATTATAATCTGCTTTCATTTCATCTCAATCTTATCCTACTCTCAATTTATCTCAATCTCATCTCATTTGAATCTCTTTCTTTTCTTATCTTAATCAGATCTAATTGTATTTTATCTTATTCAATCCAAATATCATGGATTTAGGATAATCCCATCTCACCCTAATCTCATCCTAATGTTATTTCCTATCATCTCATCTCATCTCAGGTTTATCCTGATCTTATCCTGTTCTCATGCCATCTCAAAATGATCTTGAATTTGTCCTAATCTCATTTTAATTTTATTCTAACGTCATCTCAGGTCATCTGAATCATATCCTAATCCTAATATAATTTGATCCCATTATGATTTTCTCTCATTTTAACTCAACTCATCTCAATTTTATCCTTATGTCATCCTAATGTCACGTCCTCTTATTTTATCTCTATCTCATCTGAATCTCTTCCTAATCTTAATTTCATCTGATTTGATTTTATCTCATTCTATTGGAATTTTATGTGAATCAAATCTCGAATTTATCCTAATTTTTATGATAATCCCATTTCATCCTAATATTATCTCCTATCACTTCTCCTATCTCCTTATCATATTATCATCTCATTATTATCTTGAATTCATCCTAATCTCATCTCAACTTGATCCTAATATCATCTCCTTTCATCTGAATCATTTCCTAATCTTAATCTAATCTCAACCCAATTCATTTCCCTCTCATTTTAATCTCATCTAATTTTATTTAATCACATTGTATTCTAAATTTATGCTCACCAAATCTCGATTTTATCCAAATTTTTTATGATAATCCCATCTCATCCTAATCTTATCATATTATCATCTCATTATTATCTTGTATTCACCCTAATCTCACCTCATTTCATCTGAATCATTTCCTAATCTTAATTTAATCTCAACCCAATTTATTTTCCTCTGATTTTAATCTCATTTTTAAAAATTTGATCTCATTCTATTCGAAATTTATGCTCATCGAATCTCAATTTTATCCTAATTTTATGATAATCCCATCTCATCCTAATCTCATCGTAATCTTATCATATTCTCATCTCATTATTATCTTGAATTCACCCTAATCTCACCTCAACTTTATCCTAATCTCATCTCATTTCATCTGAATCTCTTCCTAATGCCTCACTAATATCATAGCGTCTCTTTTTTAATCTCAATCTGATTTTCCTCTCATTTCAGTTTTATTCTCATCTCACTCCAAGCTCCTCCTCTCATTGACTTTCTCACCACTGAATCTTAAAACTCAAAGTGATTCATTAGTTATCCCAGGAAAGACCGGCGCTGGTGTCGGGCGAACCGTTCCTTTTAGCCTTGAGGTTGAGGTTTTTTTTACATCACACCTGTGCCATTATTACACCTGTAATCAACTTCATATTTATGGTCAAATAAACCGAGGAGAACGTAGGAGGAGGGAGGAGTCACCCGCGTGAGTCACGCTCCTGCTGACGAAGCAGCGAGGAGAACCGGTTCTACCTGAGTGTCGCTTGGAGGAGACGATGGGTAATCTGTGAGGCATTCAGGCGTCTTTGTTGGCCATAGGCGAAACAAAGGTCAGGATAACGCTCAGCTTGTTATCCCGACTTTAACGAACCCCACTTTATTTACATATATGAAATAAAAATAAAATAAAATAAACCTCAGGTGAATCCCGGTTCTTATGGAGCAGAACTCGGATTTAATTCCAGGTGAGTCAGATTTTTGTTTTTTTCTTGAGTCGTTCTGGATGATGTGGTTTTGTCCCGACCACACCCGCGCTCTTCTTTGTTTTTTTTTAGACGACCTTCCATGACGGCGGTCATGTTATTGGAGGCGGAACCCGTCGTTCCAGTTTCTGCTCTGGTGCTTCCTCGTCTGCAGGTATTTCTGAGCGGGCAGCGAGTCAGAAGGGACCAGAGCTCCGAGACACAGGTGAGAAACTCCAACTGGAATATCAAACTTTTCCTTTTATTCCTGTAACTCTGCTTTGATTTTATAATTATCACATCTAATTGTTGTTGTTTATTTGTTTTTGTTTCTCAATTTGCTCTAAAACTAAGCCGTGTGGAAACATATTCCTAAATCCCGTTTCTTTGATTTAAAGAAATACACCCTAAACAAATAATAATAATGAGGACGGCAGATCTGGAGCGTCCATCTAAATGATAATAAATCTGTTTAGGTGGAAACGGAGACTTGGGAACCTAAACTAGAGAAAAGACGATTTTAGAAGACGGACATTTATGGGTAAATAAATAAATAAATAAACAAAAACGGAAAGTTTGAGGTCTCGACATGCAGCGTGTTTGTTTAATAGCCGTGACTGTCACACATTATAAATGGATAATAAGAATAACTGGATCTATTCTATCGTCTCTGACAGCAAACGGTAAATCCCTGAAAAAGCCCCCGATCCCCTGCGTTGTACAGGCGGTTCCCTCCTCAAATTAAATGGGAAGTTATGCTTAAAAAAACAGTGTTTTTTTTAAGAAAAAAAAAGAAAAGAGCTCCCCCTACAGAGTGAGATGTGTAAAATAGGATATATACTTTATATACTCATACTATATTCTATATATATTATATTCATAGGCGCCACGTTTGGACCAAATTGGACCGACGGTTGAGAAATTATGACCCGAAAACTTTAATTTGGAGATGAAGCTCCTCCTAGTGGCGGTAAGATGCAACCCATCCTTCCCCCAAAATCAATTCAGTTCTTCCTCACACTGAGGTCTATGTTGGAATGAAAATGATGGATGATATAGTTTTTCAGTTATCATGTTAAAAACAAATTATTATGGAGATATTTTGAAGAGAAAAATAGTTTTGACAACATTTTCTTTCTTTTTTTCTTTTTCTATAATAAATAAAATTACGCTGCTCTAAAAATAAAATGAAGGGAAAACTTTAATAAGTCCGTTAAACTATAAATCTGTCCATTTAGGAAGAACAGGTGACTGGGAATCAGTTTCACCTGTTTTGGTTTGAATGAAAGTGACATCAGATTCAATGGAGAGGCAAAAGAAAGACAACCACCAGAAAAGGTTCTGATTCTGCAGGTGGTGGGACACGATCCATTTCTCTCTCACTGTCCTTCCTGACGGACCCTTCTCTAGTTTTGGGTTCTGCTGGTGACATGAGGCGGTACCTGCAGTCCACCGACGCCGCACAGGTGGTCCAGTTCCTCCAGGATAAGTTACAACAGCGTGAAGTTAGAAGACGGTTTGCTGCGGTGCCGTCAGCACCGTGGAGCTCTTCACAGACCCACCACCAAACCGGATCTGCAGTATGATGTTGCGGGCAGCAGAACTTTCACCGCGGCTTCGCCGGACTCTTTCAGGTCTGTCGCAAGAGCTCAGCGAGAACCTGCTCTGATCTGTGAGGAGAACGAGGCACCGATGGAGAACGTGCCAAATTCTGGTGTTCTCTAGTGAGGACCTCATGGATTCTGGTTCTGACAGTCTGGTCAGAAACATCACATTAGTTTCTGGCAGTGCTCCTCTGGTTCCTCCTCACACAAAGGAGCAGGTACCGGTCCTGCTGCTGGGTTGTTGTCCTTCTACGAATCCATCCAGCTCGGACCCTGGTACCGCCTCCACGCTCTTGAGGCTGTTCTGGGAGACACAGCGGACCTTCTTGCGGCGGCCCGTATGGCGGTTCCATCATGGAGGAGCTGGACTACCTGGTCAACCTGAATGGGCTGCAGGAACCCCAACATGGTACCAGTAGAGACGACGACCCGAGTGAAATGAAAAACCAGAGAAAAGTCTGTCAAAAATCAAGAGGAGAGAGAAATGATCTGTGGCCACCACCTTCAGAACCAGAACCTGCTTTTGACTCACCTTTCCACCTGCTGTCAGGTTCATTAGAACCAAAGCAGGAGAAACTGACCCACACCTACGCTTCCTAACCGGACCCATCCAGAACCCTGACGTTTCCCAGACTGTGTTGTATTCTGATGATCCGGTTCTCCCTACATTCTTCGGATCAGTGTTCTGTTTGTTGGACACAAGATGGTGAATTTCAAATGAAAGGATGGTACTGAAAGGATCATGGCGTCATCATAGAAGGATTCATGGGCCGACTTTGTGGAAGTATGAACTCTCTGATTGTTCTATAGTTTCACCTGTGTCTGTTTACCGGGTCCAACTTTAACAGGTTCTGTCTTGACCCGAGATCCGACCCTTTCAAACTCATTTGTGGAAGTCTGTTAATTCTTTTTTTAATCAGAACTTACAAACTGATTCAGTTTAACTCGATTCAATGCCTTTATTATAATAATAATAATAATAATAATAATAATTATTATTATTATTATCATTATTATTATTATCCTTATCTTTATCTTTATTATTATTATTATTATTATTAATAATAATATTATTATAATATTTATTATTATTGTTGTCATTATTATTATTATAATATTTATTATTATTTATATTATAATTATCCTTATCTTTATTATTATTATTATTATTATTATTATTATTATTATTTTAATTAATAATAATAATATAATATTTATTATAATTGTTGTCATTATTATTATTATTATTATATTTATTATTATTATTATTATTATTATTATTATTATTAATAATACCCCCACCAGAACCCTAAGGATCTGCTGCAAATGTTCTGGTACCAGATTCCACAGCAGAGCTTCAGAGGTCTGATGGAGTCAGAACTGTTCTGGTGGCAAAAGGGGGACCTCCAATGTTACGGCCCATTTTCTGTTCATGTTTGTCGATGACTGGACTATGACGGGTCTTTGAACCAGACCCGTCATAGTCTGGAGAACCTGGGCTATGACAGTTCTGTGGACCAGCTCTAGTCTGGAGAACCTGGACTATGACAGGTCTGTGGACCAGCTCTAGTCTGGAGAACCTGGACTATGACAGGTCTTTAGACCAGCTCTGGTCTGGAGATCATGAGAAGGCGTCTCCAGTCTTCAGCCGTTAACGTCCTCGTCTCTGCTGGACTCGATCTGTCCTGACCTTTAACCTCGGGACCCCAACGAGTGTAAAATGTTTATTTTAAGCAGGATGACATGAAACCTGCTGAACTGCGTTCTACAGAACTTCGGCCCGGATTCCAGAAAGTGTTAACGACTTCTTCTTCACGACAGAACAATTAAATATATCTGAAACTTTTTCTGCAGCGTCTCTTCGGGTTTGTTTGGCGAACGTTTGCTCTGAATCAACAAACCTACATCCTTCAGACGCCATCATGACATCTAAGCTGGTCTTCCAGCAGCCTCAGCCCGTGATGGTGAGCCGGGATTCTGACCAATGGGGGTCCGGGATCTGCGACTGCTGTCAGGACATACCAGGGTGTAAGTGTAATCTGATTACTCTGAATGGAAAATAAGAAAATGTTCAATGATTAATGTCACATCAACACAAAATCTAAGGATTGAACCGAGATAGAAATACATCACTTTCTGGAGTAATCCAGTAAACGTCCAGGTAATCACATTACTCTTGTTCACCTGTTGATTATCTTCCCGGTGAAGGTTGTTTTGCTTTCTGGTGCCTCCCCTGCTTCGCCTGCGTGACCTCCAAGAAATACGGCGAGTGCCTGTGTCTCCCCCTGGCGGACATCGGTCTGGTCCCCCCCGTCAACATGTCCATGAGGGTCTCCATGAGGCAACGCTACGGCATCAGAGTAAGGCCACAGCTCTTTGTTCTAGTTGGTTCTGGTCAGCAGTCCCAGTTTGGAAAACCGGTCTAGATTTCAAAATGTGCATCTGGCAGCAGTAAAAATCCCGGGTCCGGGCACCAGCTTGAACTTTGACCGTTTCAAAGTTCGAGGATTCGGGAAGAAGCGTGGCGTCAAAAAGGGGCGGGGCTAACCTCTGTTTATGAAGATTCTCAAAGGACCACCGGGAAAAAAAACAAAAAGGCCATGAAATATAAGTAGGATTCAGCATCTCACTTAAAAAAACCATTTTCCACAAAAAAGAACCTGGTGCTATTTCGGTGCTGGTGCTAGTGCCAGTGCTTAGTTGGTTCACCTCGCACATCCTGAGAGAATGACTTGGTAAGGAGCCAAGTCCGAGCCACGCCATCACGTCAACTCATAACGTAATCGGTTCTTGGTTCTGGACCAGCAGAGAGTTCCAGCTTGTCTGGCACCAGTTGTTAGAGCCAAGAGCTGGTGCTTAGGCTGTTGAAAAGCAAAAAAAACCCCAAAAACTGGTGCTAATTCAGGCTCTGGCTCCGAATTAGCCCTGGAACCATCTCGGTGGAAAACGGGTAACGGACTCCAGCCAAGAGTTCCGCTCCCTTTTCCGTTGGCATGGAGGTCTTATTTCATCAAATCAGTTTTAATTTAGTTGAAAATGAGGGCTCAGCCGGAGCAGAGGGTATGAATGAAGCGCCGTCCTCATGCATAATACTGACGTTAAGACGAGTCTACCTTAAGACCACGCCCAGATTTACCTACTGCTCGTTTACAAGCAAGTTAAGTTTGGCTTTTCTTGAAAGCCTCAGGCGAGGATTTTCCTTTTTGACCCACCCACTGTAAAACAATGTTTATTCACCTTTCACTTTCTGAACAAACACAGAAGGCAAAGGCTTTCTCTCCTGCTGATCAAGTCCTGGTGAGTCAGCCTTAACCCTTTTCTCTGCCTAGCAACAACAAACCACCACCAAAGAATCTGATTGGATGAACTCTGCTTTGATGTTTTCCGGACAATAACCGTTTCTCTTCATAAACAAACCTGATAGGAAACGAGGCCAAAGAATTATTAAATGAAAATTAGAGTTAGAAGAGAGTCATTATCAAATGAAAGAAATTTAAAAAAAGATATTCCACATGCGGATGTTTGTGGTTCTCTGAAGGTTCAGGAGGCCAGGAGTGTTCCTCTCTCTCAGTTGTAGATCTGATTCTTCATCTGTTGACCATCATCTTCATCTTTTGCCTGCAGGGCACGATGTGTCGGGACTGTGCGTTCGCCACCTTCTGCTTCTGGTGCTCCTGGTGCCAGATGTCCAGAGAGATAAAGAGAAGAGAAATCAACGTGGTTCTGGTCCGCGCCAAGAACACATGACGTCTCGCCGCGTTCGCCGTCCACCAATAAACCACAACCTGATTTCGCTTTTACTTTTACTGAAGTTCTACTCATAAATACATCATATCCAAATTTGAACAGCCGTATCTTCAGAACCTCTATGATTATCTGCACGAATGGACTTTTGGCAGAAAGAAGACATCCTGAAGTTTTCGGTGAAAATTGTCAAAATTAAAAATATATATGAGAAATGAGTTTTCCAGCGTAAATAAGTGGCTTTAACCTTAGAAGGTAAAGGACGTTAAAGGGTCGTTTGGTTATTATTACGACTTCCTGAATCCAAACGTGGTTTTGTAGGAGGATGCTAATCTATTTAGCCTGATGCTAACACCCTGCTAATATGCTAAAGTCAGTTTTTGATGCTCACAAAATCCGTCCAAAATCCGTTTCCAAGCCATCTGAGTCATTTTTGACGCGTTTTAGCATCTCTGAATATTATCTAATCTAAAAACCTGCTACTTCTGTAAAAATGGAGGCTTTCCTGTTTCCAGCGGCGCCGCGTTTGTCCATGTTTACCCGAGCGACGTGACGCTGTATACAGGTTATGAGAACAAACCCATGATGTCACCGGTGGAAAATTGACCAGAAATTTGTGCATTTCCTGTTCAGTTGTTGAGATGTGATTTTATTTGCTTTGTTTTTTTTAAAAACCTGTTTTACAGATCACGTGTTTAAGCAACTATTTTAAAAATAATCCTGGCAGTCAAGTGGAATTGATTGTTTTAATTATGTCATAACTTTATGTTGATACTGTGAAGCAACTGTTGGTTTATTATCCATAAAATAAGTTAAATTAATATCCTGCTGTTTCTGTTTCTGTGTTTATTCATACAGAAAATGTTTTTTTCCACCATACATTTAAAAAAAAAATTTAAAATCATCCTCTAATATTTGATTAATTATTCATCCATAGCAAATTAATATTGGCACAAATGTATGGAGACAATGGAGTGACGACATTTTAGAGTTATGAAGATGGGAAAGTTAAAACAGACGGAAATATATATAAAATAAAATCAAAAAATACATATACATATAATAGAAAATAAAAAGGTAATATGAATAGACACCATTTTATTTAAATTTTTATATTGTATTTTTTTAATATAATTTAATTTTTATAAGGAGAACGACAGAATTAGGAAAGATAAATAAATAAAAATATATAATTTGAATATAAATATTCATATATATATAATAGATAAATCTATTCATTAACAAATTCTTATAGAATAATTATTATATATAATAATTATATATAATAATAATATACAAATTAATAAGGTATACAATACATAAATGTATTTATTTTTTATTCTCTTCTTACTTATACATTTTTACATTAACTTACTTTTACAAGTCAATATCCTTTAATCTATCAATTTAATCTATATATTTCATTTATTACAGTCTTGAATTTTCTTAACCGTGATTTTATTTTTTTATCCTTTTATCCAGGTAAGAAATAAACTCTGAGAAAATAGAAGTGGAATAAAGTAAATAAATAAAGAGAATATAAAAATAAAAAATGATTCGGTGCCTTTCTTCTTATTTTTTGCATTTATTTGTTCCAGGGGATGGAATTTTCATTTCTTTGTTTTTACATAACATATTTTTTTAATACTGTCCTTCGTCAGAGATCTTCAATTTAACATGTGACGTTTTATGGTCATTTATTATTCGTCTTTTGAAAATAACTCAGCTTAACAGACTTTGTCTTTCAAAACAGGAACGTTTATTTAAGCATTTTGATTTAAAATTCCACAACATGTACAAAAAACCGTGACTTTACTGTTTGAACACAGATATGCAACTATATCAATAAAACTTTGTGCATTTATTGGATAATGTTCAAAATATGTTATCAGAACTGATTTAATTGAGCGCGAGAGAAAGAATATCAAAGCGTTGAAATTGTTAAATGCATTAAAATTCGCATTTAATATCTAAAATAATGCTTAAAATGAGGATTTCATGAGTGCGTAATCAAGGATCAAGTTGTGTAAGGACCTTTTCATAGCATTTAAAAGATTTGTGACGCTTGTGTCGCCATGGTTACCTGTTGTTTAGTTTTCATGTAGAGCTCCAGATGTGCACTAGAGGGCGCCACACTCCTCATAATGAGCCAACAAGGAGGAGGCCATGTAGGGTCACACTTCACCAGACACCAGGAGCAGGAGGACTTTATAAATGATACAGTCCTACAGGACAAGAATCCCATTAGACTTCAAAGTCTCAGAAGTTCCAGGAGAAGTCCTGGAACGTTCTAAAGCAGCCGTCACAGTCGCATGGTTTGAATCACAGGAAAAAACAACAACTCTAGTCGTATAAGAAGAAGAAGGAGGAGGTTTCAGAAGGTAAACTCAGGAATATTTCGTCCGTAAGGAGCGGTCTAAGATTCCTCAGGGACGCTGTCAGCAACTGGCGTCCATCTCAGCGTCACGTTAGCAGCAGGTCACAGCAGCTAAAGGTTCTACAAAGACCTAGAAACACCGATAAATAGTAGATTTTTCAAAAATAAAGTGTTTGTGTAAAGTGTTTTCTGCCCTCTAGTGGCTAAAAACGGCTCGAATTAATCTGCAAGTTTTAAATAATCTGTGTTGTGTGGAATATCATCTCTGAAGTTTAAGCTAGCATAAAGTTACCTCCCTTCAGCTATCACACTAAAAGGTAGAAAATCTCAGCTATTATTGCTCCATTAGACAAATCAAGGTATCCTAGTGAAAGTTGTCGTGCTTCAGCTAGCACTAGTAATTTAGTTTATTTAACCTATCATTGTTGAAGGTAGCTAATTGTATCAATTACAGCTTAATTAGACAGTTTTAGTTATCCAAGCTAAAGCTAGCATAGTTCAAATATCATCGCGAATGTTAGCTATTTTCATATGTCAATACTAAAGTTATTTCATTTTAGATATCATTTATAAAGTTGGCTAACTTCAGCTATAATTGCCAAATTAGATAATTTTACGTAATCCCGGCTAAAGTTGGTCAACTTCACCTTTGATCGCCAATGCTAACTATAAGGAATGCGCTAGCATTGTCTGTGCGTCACGTTAACAGAAGGAAAACTAAAGGGTCTGCAGAGATGCTTGTGAGCCGATAATAAATCAGATTACTTTTGTTCACGGCTCGAAGGTTTTGGCGTTTTCTGCCATCTAGTGGCCAGAAAACAAACCGGTGCGTCTTTAAATAATCTGTTTGTTCTCCATTTTTTGAGTTCAAAAGAGGCTGAAGGAGGAGCTAAAACTGTGGCGTCACTATCATGTCAAATTACTCCTAATAAACTTTGCCATTCGTTTTGGTTTGGTGGGGGCGGGGGGGCCGGGGGGGCCGGGGGGGCCCTCCCCTCTGCTGGCACACTTAGCCCCGGTGTTCACTGTAAATTGCTCAGTGGGTTGTTTTTAATGGGATTATAATGACAGTTATGGTTTGCAAGAATTGATGTTTGTGACTTTTATGAGGTGTGAGTGAGGGGGCGGGGCCCGGCGGCTCATAAAGCCCGAAGGAATGTTAATTGGTGGGGGGGGGCCACTGCTGCCCTCTTTGTTCTGCTTGCTCATACTGGGCTTCTGTTGCGCCCGTTAAAGGCCAAAGAACTGATTTAAAATCTGTGACTTTAACCCCGCACACCCACCATCATCCCCGGCTACCCCCCCACCCCCCCACACACCCAACACATATGCACAGCCAATCCCCCCCCACCCTCCTCGTTCATCCCCTCCCATTCTTCTCCTCCTGAAGAAAATGGAGCCCCCTTTTTCGCTTCGCTCATTTCCTCCACGTTGCTTGATCAGGTGGTCGGCGCTCCTCGCCCCGCTGGGACTGATTCGGTGTCGGGGCGGGGGGTGTAATTTTATCGCTGACGGCTGTGTGCTGACGAGGGAGGGGATTTATGTCATTTTTCACTTGTTTGGAAATATTGAATAAATTAGACATCCTATACGCCGAGGCAGCTCAGATTCCCCACTGCACCTGAAAGCAACACTCCCATGATGCTTTGACCCGTGTGACTCCGTGACCACGAAAACCTCTAGAACCTGGAATCACATCGGCGTCATTTAGTTTTATAGCTATTCAGTAAAGTTATTTAAAACGGTGTTCGTCTTCTTCGGTAACTTTTGAGGAAGCATCAGATTTTTGCTGAATCGGCACATTTTCAGCCACAGTCTGATCTCAGTTCTAGACTCTGGAGTATTATTTATTGTGACAATTATTATTTACAATTTTCCCTTAACACATCGTGGATCAGGAGATCAAGAAATCTACTCGGATCCAGAACATATTTTGATGTGTGCTGGATCTCGTGATGATGTCATAGATTCATGGATGTCCGAGCATTTTCAGCAGAATCCAGGAATCTTGTGTTTGCCCCCATCCTGAGGTCCAAACGATGATCTGACTCGCCACCAAAATTTAATGGACTATTCAACAGGTCATACACTACCTTTCCATAAAGTCTGTGATCAAAATCTCAAATGAAAAACAGAAATATTACAGGATTATTGTTCGAATTTAATGGCGAAAAATGCTTTAATAACGCTAAATTAAAGAAAATATAATAATAAAGTTGAAATCTAGGAGAACAAGATTAAAGACATAATCCTGAAGTTATAATTTTTTGAATGGGAACTAATCATCATGAAGAATAAAGTTGGAATTTTGAGAGACTAAAATTGCAGTTACGTCACAATGTTACATAAAAGTTAAATTTTTTTTATCAGAATTACGTGACAATATTGTATAAAAAAGTTATAATATTAAAATGAAAAGTCGGAATTTTAGGAGGAAAATTACTTTTAGATAACAAGAATAAACTTAAAATGAAAAAATGTAAACTTGTCTTTGTAGTTTTAT
>VRLP01002476.1:0-87330 GCA_009660295.1 Lophius piscatorius
GCGTTACCATGGATGCACTGGTGAGTGAGGAGAGAGATCTTATAATCAATCCTGGTGGAGATGGGAAGCCAATGAAGGGAATGAAGAACGGGGGTGATGTGTTTGTGTTTACGCACTCTCATCAGGATCCTTGCAGCACTGTTTTGAAATGACTGTAGTCTTTGTAGACTTTTATCAGGGATCCCTGAGAAGTGCATTACAGTAATCCAGTCTGGAGGAGACAAATGCATGGACCAGCTTTTCAGCATCACTCAAGGTGAGTGAAGAACGGAGTTTGGAAATATTTCTGAGATGATGAAAGGAAATCTTGCAGATGTTTTTGATGTGGGATTCAAAAGTGAGTTGAGGGTCGAATCTTACGCTGAGGTTGTTGACTGATGAAGAGAAGGGAATGTCATGACCAGAGAAAGTAATACTGGTTATGGAGGAAGACTGGGCTCTGATGTGGGGTGCCAATTAAAATTGCTTCAGTTTTGGAGCTGTTCAACTGGAGAAAGTCGTTTTTCATCCACACCTCTATCTCCTCCAGACCAGCGCGGAGAGTTAACAAGGGAGATGACGATGAGAATGGAGAGGCTGCGGAGGAACATGTGTCAGTTATTATGTAGATTTGCGTGTCATCAGCGTAGAAATGGAATGAGAGTCCTTATCGACTGATGACATGGCCAGCGGGCAGCATGTACAGTATGAAGAGAATGGGGCCAAGGACTGATCAATGGGGGACCCCAAAATTGACGGTATGTGTCCGGGACCTTGAACTTCCAAGGGAAACGTATTCTGTTCTGTCAGTGAAGTAGGTCTGAAACAAGTTTAGGGCGGTGGCACTGAGTCCAGTGGTGTGATGTAGGCGGTGTAGGAGTATTTCATGGTCAACTGTGTCGAAGGCAGCAGACAAATCAAGGAGAATCAGGAGGGAAGGTGAGGTAGGTCATTTGTGACTCTAAACAGAGCTGTTTCTGTGCTGTGGGCGGAGCGGAAACCAGACTGAAAGGTTTCAAAGAGGTTGTTGTATTTGAAGTGGTCCTGGAGGTGGGCAGCAACTACTTTTTCCATTACTTTGGAGAGGAATGGGAGTTTGGAAATGGGCCTGTATTTAGCAAAAACTTCTGGATCGAGAGTAGGTTTTTTTGAGGAGTGGTCTGATTATGGCGGCTTTTAGGGCAGATGGAACAAAGCCAGCCTGGAGGGATTGGTTTATTACAAAGGTGATCAGGGGACTGATAGAAGAGATTTTAGTTTTCACCAGGGCTGTAGGAAAGGGGTCGAGGGCACAGGTGGAGGGTTTCATCGTCCTGATGATAAACTCAACCTCTTGCTGTGACATTTCTGGGAAGCACTTTAGAGGCTGGGAGATCTCAAACTGTGAGTAAGCAGAATGGATAGGTAGAGTGGAGGAACCAGAAAAGGACAGAACGGATTGAGTCAATTTTCGATTTGAAGAAAGCCATGAAATTATTACAGTGCTCTTCTGTACTTTCTGTAAGTGGGGGACTTTGTGGTTTAAGATGATTGATAGTGAAAAACAGCTGCTTAGAATTTCCAGGACTGGTTTTGATAAGGTTCGAGTAGAACAGTGACCAAGCCTGTCTAAGGGACTTTGAGTAGGCCTTTTGGTGTTCCTGAAAGGCTAACTTGTTGCAGTGAGACCTGAAGCCTTGTAACGCCGCTCAAGGACATGCCCAGCTGCCTTCTTTTTCCGTAGTTCGCTGGTGAACCAGGGGGCTGAGCGTGAGAAGGTGACTGTTCTAGTTTTTACAGAGGCGTGACGATCCAGGATGCTACTCAGGGAGTTATTGTACAAATCCAGTGAGTCATTGGCTGATACAAAAATTGCAGAAAGAAGATGCTGGAGGTCAATTTTCATGGTTTCTGGGTAGATGTTTTTCAAATTCCTAGAGTAGATTTGACATTTGGGCTTGGTGAGGGGGGGACAAAAGGGATAATTCCATGGACGTGGTCTTGTGGTCGGACATACCCACATCGTACACAAGAAGATTGCTGAGAGGAGCAGAGTCAGTGATGACAAGATCCAGAGTGTGCCCAATGTTGTTGGATATCAACAAGTTGCCTGAGATTAAAACAATCCAGTAGTTGGAGAAATTCAGATGCAAAACGACATGCAGGGGAGTTGAAATGAATGTTCATATCTCCAAGTAGCATAATATTGGCAGAGGTTGTGCAAAATGTCGACAAAAGGCTGGGTTTGGTTTGCGTGGTCGGTAGATTAGAAGTATTGTCATGGAGAAAGGGGGCTTACAATTAAATGCCAGGCATTCAAAAGAAGAGGCAAGGGCAGTGGAGACAAGTCCAAATCACTGTGGTAGATGACCGACTTGTGCTGCGGGCTTTCTGGAAGTAACAGTAACTGGCGGGACAGGTCTCATTCAGGACGGAAAAAACATCTGGTTGTTGCCAGGCTTCTGTAAGGCACATCACATCCAGACACTTCTCCAGAATGTGGTCATGCATGAGACATGATTTGTTTGTGACAGATTGTGTATTAAAGAGTTTGATTTTAATACTAGATAGAACAGTGAGTCTCTGTATTGGCCGAAGAAGACTGAAATCCAATCCACGTTTTCTAACCCGCACAGTGAATAACTTTATGGAGGAAACTCCAGGGCCACTAGTGGGAAGAGCGACAGCGTTCTGATGACGCGTCTGAGGCACGTCAGACAAAAAGGACGGAATGGAGTTATCGGAGCGGGAGTAAACAAAATTACAACGGTAACTTCTGTGAACATAACGGGGCTGGCGAAGGAGTCCAAGTTGTTTAATAAACGGTATGCATAACGGAGTGTTGTAGTTGTTGAATTTCATCAGTTGGATGACATCAACAATGAACAAACAGAAACGGACATAAACGATGAAACAAACATTTGCTCACTGGCAAATCCAAAAGGTTTGCCCGTGAGCAAATGTATCTGCTGGAAAAGCGGCGAACAGACAATGCCAGCGTCCTCTCCCTTCAGCGTCCAAACTGCAGACAGTGTCTTGCAACGAACCAGACTGATTCTCAGTTTGATCCAGTGTTGCCTGGTGGAAGATGAAGAATTATTGTTCCAGGGGCTTGAAATTATAGTATTTTGAGGAAAATTATTGCTGTGTTGAATTTTCCTCCTGATTCTGGTTGGAGTTCCGTGTTGTATCCTTCCGCCTAATTTACTGCGACTGTACTGTATATCACATTTTTACTTTTTTATACCTGATCTTGCACTTTTGTTCACTGTGTTGAACACCTCAGATTGTCAATCTCTGAGCCATCATGCCGTCACAACTAAACACATGTGCCGGACTACATGCTTGCTTAGGGCATTGTGGTGGGCGAAGGCGGCAACATCAGCCGAGGACAATGCGTGGTGGTGAATAAAATTTGAACCAAGGTACCGCGGGCAGGCAGGATGCACCCAAGACAGGAAGCGCACAACTCGTTTGCTACGATAGAGCAAGACAGAGAGGGCGAGCGCGGGAGAGACGCAGAGAGAGAACGCGAGACACAACACGAAATAGACAGAGATGCATAGCTTCACCTGCAGGTATGTTAATATAAAAGTCTAAACATAACATACATAATTTACCTTAAATTCATCACAGCACTAGACAGAGGGAGGAGGGAATTCTCGACTTGTTCTGGACATTAATTTATTTAGTCAGTCATTCATTTTCTGTAACTGCTCATACTGGACAAATTCAATTAAGCTGACTTTCCAGGGAGTCTTTATTATCATTCTTTGCTGTCGGTTAACATGTTTTTCTTCACTCTGAATTCATGTCCGATGAACAGCAGCAGCAAACTGACCAGCATAGGTCATAGAAGTTGGAATTTATGGTACAATATCAATTTATATTTGCTTAAAATTGGATTTTATTTGGGGTCACCATAACCAAATTGTACTTAGGACACCAATTTGGCTCTGGGCGGCCCGGGTCAGACTGATACATTTATCGTTACATTCTGTGTGTCTCTGCCTTAGAATGATGCAAAATCTGGCACAAACATCAATACAACCTCCTAAATTTTGATTAAAATAGACACAGCTCGAACACGAAGACCTTGGCCAAGATTAATTATGTGATGTTTTCTTGACATTCATGTGCAGTTGCTGTTAACAGCTAAATCTGTGGTCATACATATTCATTAATAAAGCTAACATTCCCACTCGCATGTCAACATAACATAATGTAATGAATCCTGTGTTGGGGCCAGGTATTTCTTTTTCTCTGGTGTTTTTCAGACTTGGTGTAATTTTTGGAACAGTTTTATAAGTCACTATCTGCATGTTGCTACCAAAAAAAAAAAATCAACAAAAATAATTGTTCTCACAGCTTATCATCAGGTTGTTGCCACCAGAAAATGACAGACTTTTTCCCATTCATTTATGTGATCTTGGTATCAATGCACCTATCTTTTTGATTCCAATATCTTGTTCCTCTTGCTTCTCCACAATCTGAATCCTCAGTCTTCTGTTCTGCACTCATTGTCAAATGATGCTTTGCGTGCAACGTCTTGCAATTTTCATCATGACAGCATGCTTGATTGGTTGGAAAGACATCACGTGAGAAGATTCGGAAAAACATCCGCTGGTTCCCTAAATAGATTGTGTTTGCAATTAAGTTACAATGAGCTAACTTAGCCACAAATGTAAACGTCACAAAGTGGTTCAATTATCAGACATTTTGGGATTCTTATTATTGATCTTACACCGACGGAGGGTGAAATTATTTTACTTCATCACAGCGTATCACCTGATTCATCCTTAGGCCAGCACCCTGCTGGCTAACTGTACCAGTGATACATGTTATTTGTTAACCTGGGCCCTGACCTTTCCGATTTGAAAATCAGTTTTGTGTCCCACGTATTGATTTTTCTACGCTTTATACATAGGTTTTACTTTGGATGGCCTTCCTACCCTCTTCATTTATCCGGGTTTGGGACCTGCACTAGTGGTTCACTGGCTTGTGACCCTGTGGGTTAGTAAGGGTGAAATTATTGTACAAATTAAATATTTACCGTATGTCTGAGAATGCTGGTGAGCTCCTGTACAAAGGAATCAATTCTAATCTACACATGAAACTGATCCGATGTGTCATGAACCCCACAGCAGTCTCGTAAATCGTTTGTCATTTAACTTCCCATGCTGCCTTGTGTCAGGCTGCTCATTTGTAACTATCAATTCCCTTGCCCCGTCCATTACCCTTGCTTCTGCCCTTGTGAGTTATACCCCTGTTCCATTTTTTTTGTCCAGTGGTTGAATTTAATATTCCTAATGAAGCTTGTATATTTTCACTCAAGCATGTTCACAGACCGTACTATAGCACCTAGTGAAGATCCTTTGGTTTAGTATACATAGGGTACACCGGATCTCTTTATATGCAAAGCACTGTATCCCTCTTTATTTCAGATGTTTAAGCTTGATAACAGTCTCCAATGCAACAATGCAAATCATTTTGAGCCTTGTAGAAGCTTTACACAGTAGGGTACAGTTGTGGTGGCTGACTGAAATGGAATGTTGAGCTCATTTCTCCACGTAATACTAATGTTGATGTCGTAGCTCCAGTATAACTAATGTTTGCATATTTTCTCAGAGCCATATTGTATGCTTGGATATCAAGGGTTTAGTCTTAAATTCCGCCTTCATAGGAGCTATTCAGAAATGTGAAATGTTATGTTTTTGACTCAGATTGTTTTGATCAGAACATATCTGCTTTTTTTTAGAACTTAATCAGAAATTACCATTTAATGACATCAATTATCGAACTGTTCAGACCTATTCCATTTCCTCTGTGATTCCTGACAAATTTCTACAAAGATGCACAATCTGAGGTTAGTTTTATCTGGTGTAAGGCCTATATTAGGTTTCCAATAATATTTACCCCTATTATGCCCCAGTCTGATTCTCTTTGGATAGCTCTATCATTTTAAACATCATTTGGTAGCAGATTAAGACTTGAATATGCAAAACAGTTCAAGCAGCAATCACACAAGACCAATAATCATTTATCTCCATTCTTCTACCCACAAAGCCAATATCATATTATAAATGACCTGTTTCATTATATTGATTTTTAGTATCTCACTGTAGCCACAAAGATTATTTTCACATTTCTTGGTCCGTGTATGAGGACAGAAAGATGATTTATTATTGTTTTTCCCTTTTCAAAAGGGAAACAATATTTTATTGATGTTTTTGGACAAAATGGCTTGGTAGATTTAACATAAATGTTGTTTTTGTTCATATTTGTGTTTCTTTAAATTAAACAATAAAGTTACAACATATGTTAACACAGCAGTTTCAGTTCCAATTAAATTTGATTAGAGAGACGTGGAAACATAATTCAAATGAGGAAAGCAGATATGGAGGGGATGAGTGTATTTACAATGTAATAATTCATAACTTGTATCATTATGTTATATTAGATATGTTATCATTACCACTTGTTATTAAATCATTAAATTATTTATAAATAAAATTAGATTCATGAATGAATTGTATGTTAAACAAATTTGTCAGGACATTACAATCTCAATATCAGGATATTATCACATTAATAGCCAATGCAATGACATATAATGACAAGTCCAGTACAGTCAGCTAGATCCAAAGCAACTATCAGGCAAAAAAATAGCCTCATTATTGCATCCATCTACCTATCTCCATGCTCCACTCAAAGAAGGGCATGAAGGTGAGGGCAGAAGCGATTGATTATCCTGACTCTGACTGCTAGTCCACAGTGACAGTCATGACAGAGATGATGCGTTTGATTTAGTCTCACTGATGGTGTATTTGTGTATATTACTGAGAGGTTTAACAGATGAAAATAGTTTAAATGTCCATGACCTCATTATCATCTATAAATGCTGTATCTTCTTCAACATAATGAGGGTATTTTTAGATGATAAATCTGCTGACAATGGGAACAATTTGTTAATGCCAGGACTGCATACGTAGTTTATAAACTGTATAAAACCACCTTGGAAGGCAGCAATGCACAATAGTGGGAAGTAGTTTGATCTCGGCATTTACGGACTGACTGAAGTACGTGTGCAATAGGAGAGCTTAAATGAAGAATTTCTATGTATAAAAACATTTACAGACAAGTCAAGGATAGACGCCATGTCCTTGGTACATTTTTCTCCAATTTTTGTTTAGTTTTCCCCTCTCGGTCACAACAATATCTTAAATAATGCTAGCAATTTATATTCATGTTTCTTGTCAAAGTGTAGCATCCTTTACTCCATAACAAATAGCAACGCATTTACCATTCATTCCCCTCCTCACATGCATTTTCTTTTATTCAACCTAAGCGATCAGTAATTACATAATAACCAGTGACAGGGGAAGTCAGAATAAGATTGATTATCTTGTCATAATGGCACCTGTCAGTGGATGGGTATGACCAAATTGTGATAGTTAAGTTAGTGGGACAAATCATATCAAAAGCTGTTGTGTTTTGTAGGATGTTTCTGCAGTGTTTAGTTCCTACGAAATTGATAGAAGGAAAGACTACCAGTGAACCACCATTTGGGTCATGGGTGCCCAAGGAGCACTGCAGAACTGTTTTGCGGCGGAATGAGGACCTTCATAAGATTAGGCAGTGGTTTTTGTTGTTTATATTATGGCTGATTGGGGTATATTAAGCTTTAATCTTTCTACACTCAAACATCTGTCTAGACTTAAGATTCAGGGATGGTAATGCAAATACAGTGAATATAAAGTATTTACCCACAAGGTGATCATTGTTCTCTAAACCCTATATGCTTTCCTAAGCCTGCTATATTTTGGCCATTTTGACAATGGGTTAACTAGAGATTAGTGGCATTTCAGAAAAATAAGTACTTTGGTTTGAATGGCAAGCAGTATACTGAAAGACTAAGGGTGTTTAGAATTTTGTATTTTATCCCATGTTTGAGCAAGAAATAATTATTTTGAAATTGATTATTCTTGTAACCAGAATTGCAGCTTGTTCGGAAGTAATCTAAAACATTGAGGAAGGCAGGTGCACTAACATTCTCAGTCAGCAGTTCATTGTTGTTGCATCTGCAAAAAACGTCTGGATGAGATAATTCACTGTCTTCGAAAGTAGCACATTTGTCTCTGTAAGAGTAAGTGTGTATCATAGTTGAGTGCTGCTGCGCTGGTACAGGATAGAGGACGATTGACACGGAATAGAAAGTTACTTTGAGGAACACCTTTAATATGGCTGCTGGATGGATTTGCCAACCTGAGAAAAATATAACATACTTTGGAGCAGTTACTGATCAAATAATGTTGTTCCTAAAAAAGACAGATGTAAAGTCAAATAAATGGGGAGAGACAGGGAGATAGAGGGAGATGGATGTACAAATAAAATCAGAATGCTGAATTTAGAGGGATCTGGTTGAGTAAACTACTACCAAATTGAATTACAAACATTTCTGATCTCACAGTGCCTGAGCCCGCTGTGACTGATGCAAGCAGATGGAGTCCACACACATTAAGAATCCACAAACACAATTGTGCCAACATGTATAGGGATTGAGTTGAGTGCGTGCAGCCTAATACATTATACATCAGGCCCCAACATGCCCTTGACCAACATAATATAAACTTCACATACATTACAGATGTAATCCATTCTAATGAGCTTAGACTTTATCTAGTTACACACAATATACACAAGGGAGTTACACAAATCACAGGGAAGATAAATATCATGACACTGTATGCCCGGCTGTTGCTGGCATAGCTTTTAATGTCAGCACAAATAAGCAGAACACTGTAAAAGCTGATTGTGTGCATACTGCAGTGGAAGCTGGTAATTATTTACCTGGATAGGTAAACAGGCACTGACAGCCTATGCTTACACACTAACAATGCTGTTTACAGGCACGGTACACTACGCTTGGACTCCAACTAGAAAATTAACTTTTAAATTCAGCATTATTTCCAAAATGCATATTCATCGGCCCCATTTTCTGTTCTGTCTTGCCTTGGTGGATATTGTTGTATTTGAACTGCTACTAGCTGCTTTAAAGTCTTCTACTTTTAAAAATCACACAAGCATCCTGCCTTTCCATCACACATTTACAGAGATGTCTGATTTGCCTCAGTTCTAACCTGTGTTGCCATCTCAGAGGACGCCTAATATACACTCCCATTACGCCTCCATTATGTTTATACAGAACAGTGAGGTGCAATAAAGGAGCACCATTCCTGGTGAATCAAATAACCAGTGTATAAATATGTATTCTGTTTCATGCTTGAAAGCCCACTGTATTTTGTCATTACAGTAAATACAAAAATGACCATATGCTATGGTGCACATAAAAAACACACCATTTTACTATTGACTGAGGTTTTTGGACATTGCTCAACTGTTAGCTGGTGACTCTATTAACAAGAAAAAAGATAAAATAGAGTTGCTAAAGATTCAGCTGACGTGGCCAAAGGACTTAAAGACAAGTGGGTCACTGAGAATATCAACAATCACTTACCATGCATATGGTTGTTTGTAGGTTTAAGGGTATTATCTGCTGTGCCCTGTTTGCAAACTGTTACTTGAGGTATCCAAATGTATTGGCGTAACACAAATTAAGTTTCTAAGACCAATACGTCGTCAATATCATTTATATCTGGCCAATGTTAATAATGATAATAAGTGTACTATTATATTGTAATGCATGAAAGAGGCTCTCATTTTTCAATTTACAATGTAAATGAACACCATGTACTTTTTTTTTTCTAAAAGAGGACATATGATGGTTTCAATTCTGCAATTCCATTCAAATGACACTGTAATGACAGTTCAGCTACATCATAATGACTAAACATCCCATTATATTTAATTTGCTCACTTCAAATAATTGATAGAGCTTGCTTACTATGAATTAAGCTTGTTGGAATGAAAAACACAGTACTGAATCCATACATGCATAGATGGTATCATTACTGCATTATACATTACTTTTTAATCCCCATTACATATTCACCGTTTTGCTTGGCTCTACTTGTTAGTTGTAAATAAAACTGTTTCATTACTCTTCTCAGATTACTACAGAAACACTGAAAGACATTTTTGAAGGTAACTATGAAAGAAGGAAAGGCAGCGTCCCTTCTCAGTCTGGGTAATGTGGGCATTGCATTTATAGAAGACATAAAGGGAGTTTTAATTCCTGCAGTTTCTTTGAATTCCAGTTTGTATACTGGCATAGTTCAACCAGTATACAAACTGAAACTCAAACCAATTCCAGCTGACACAATATTATAATTTGAATACAATTTTGACCCTTTTCATGGTCTTATTATCAATACTTAGATTTTGCAAACCACGTAAAAAAAAGAAACTTTAAGAATGTACCTTGCAATTTTTACACATACTTGAGAGGACGCTTTATTTTCTTAAATGATATATTCAGCTTTCATGAACTATCCAATGCAGAGATCTTATGCTCACATTTCAGCGATGATTATATGGTTTTGTGAGCTTACAACATTCTAATCTCCCCTATGTTATCCCCTATATTTTCCTTTTAATGAATTGCATGTAATATTGTTTATGGAGTGGGAAATAAATTAAACATTATTAAATGCAATTTTTAGGTAAAATAAATAGACTCCAGTGAGTGTCTGCATGTTTGCACGGACTAACCTGTGTCCTGATTGCAAATCTGCTCACAGGGCTCGGTGGACCTCTGGTTGCAGTAGTCCTGGACCCACTGGGTAGACGAATTGGTTTGATAGTAGAGGATTAGCTTGGCTGGATTTAGCCAATTAGAAACATCCAGGAAGCTGCCCATGCTCACCACAAAACTGCTTCCTGAAAAAAGAACACACTTGCTTGTTATGCAGAACATATAATGCAAGAAAATTAGGAAAATCGCTTGAAATTTTTTAAAGCTCTGCTGGTTTTATTGCAAAATCAATTGGAAAGTTTTTTCTTTACTGTAAGTTGAACTCCCCACCTGGGCAGGCTGTATTTAAATGGAAAAATTAAGACCTATAATGTGTGTACTGATGGGATTTCGTTGGTAATTGTGGTAGAGGAGCTAAAGAAGTTCCAGAAGTCAATCAGTAAATACTATGCTCATTGACATGGCTTTACTAGTCTTTCTTAATGCTCCCAGACCCATTGTTAAACTCTGATCGATGCATATGATTTCGACTCGAGGAAATTTTTCTTGAACACATTGTGATTTACTGCCATAGTTCCTATTGTACTCACTAAGGGGAGCTTTTAATGAGAAACACAATTTTTCGAGCATGAGTGACTTAACTATTGGTTCAAAATTGGTGCATATGAACCTACTCAAAGAGATCTATCTTGAAAGTGTTGCATTTTACTCCAGAAGTTCATATTTTTTATCCCCAAAGGGGAGGTTTTATTTCTAAAAATCACTGCTTTCCCAATATAACTCAAAAAAAAGTTCTTTTATCATTTTCAAATTTTACACCTAAAAAGACCTGAGTACTAGGAAGAACTGGGTTGAAAAGTGTGTTAGATAGTTCTGAAACTATGGTAAGCTGAATGTTTTTGGGCCATCATTTCTTAACCATTGGTCCCATTTAGTCCATATTAGGTGTGTATGAATCTACTCAAAGAGATGTATCTTGTTTATATTATGTTTTCATTCTAATAGCTCATATTTTACTCAATAGGCGGAGATTTTTACAAAACACTGTTTCTCAGACATACTGTTTCTTCGATTTGGTTCAAATTAGGTGCATATGAAACGACTCAAGGAGACCTGTCTCGTCTATTTTTATATTTTACTCTAATACTTCACATTTCCCTCTCCGGGGTGAGCTTTTTTTTTTTCTTTTTTCTTTTTTTACAAAACACTATTTTGGGCAAATCATTTCCTAACCATTGGTGTAATTAAGTCCATATTTGGTGCAATAGTAGTAATAGTAATAGCAGTCGTAGTAGTATGCTCTTGTCAATATTTTTCTCAGCAGAGGGAGCTTTCTTACAAAAAAAAACTTTTCCAGAAATAACAAAAAAATGACGTCATGGGTCAACTGTCCAATTAATGCGCTCATAGACTTTAGTGCAAGGGAGAACTGGGTTGATTTGGGGAAAGGGCAGTTTTATAATCCTGATAAAAGGGCAAGCTTAACTTCAAACGTTTTTCGGCCCATCGTTTCTCAAATGATTTTGTACCAAATTTGAGGTGTCTGAAATCTATCTATCTATATTTATATATTATACTTAACCCTAATAGTTTAAAAGTATTCTAGGGAGAGCTTTATTTTTAACCAATAACACTGTTTTTCAGCCATAACCTACTAATTGTTTATCCAATTTGCAAAACTTTGGTGCAAATTGTATATCATACATTACTCAAAAAGAGCATTTTTTACTCACTGGGGGGAAATTTCTTTACAAAAAACACTGTGTTTTGATAACTTCACATTTCATTTGAGTAATTCAATCAAGGGGGTTGTATAATGCAAGGGATTTGGGACTTTTCAACATGTGGTCTGTCCTCATCTTTTGCAACCAGGCCATGATCTCTTATTCCCTGAATGGATGTGCAGGTTTCGTTCTTTATCTGTGTTGGATATGTGGTGTTCAGACTGAAAATAATTTAAATTGAAAATTACAAATAATGGTGGAGGGGGGTGGAGTTTTTTTCTGAAACATGAACAAAACAAAGATGCAGAGTAATCCCTTGAACATTTGGTTTTGCTCGTTTTTGAATCAAAATGAGCATGGAGATAGAATTTGAGCATTCATAAATAATTTGTAATTTCTTTATTTCTTTTATGACGTGATGCCTCATAATGGCAGTCTCCTATTTTTTTTTTTTCCAAGGGGAGATTAAAGCAACTTGAAAATCTTACAAAGCCAGCGTTTATATCTGAGTCAAAGGAAAAGTTGCAAAGCAAATGTCCAGCAGCAAAATTACTCAATTCAGAGGGGACGTGACGTGCAGATATTACTGTGTTTTTACACTGTGCAACAAATAACACGAAAAAATCCCAAGTTTTGACTATCTTTTTGTGTGTTTTTTTCTTCACTTCACTGTTAAAATTTCAAAAAACGACCTGTGTCTCCTCCTA
This sequence comes from Lophius piscatorius, assembly GCA_009660295.1. Taxonomy (NCBI): domain Eukaryota; kingdom Metazoa; phylum Chordata; class Actinopteri; order Lophiiformes; family Lophiidae; genus Lophius; species Lophius piscatorius. Next base: position 13,044 of record VRLP01002476.1, read on the forward strand.
CAGACCTGTTTCCAGGACAGGAAAGTTTTAATACATTCACTCATGTTTGTTTGCAAACTGATTTCTTTGATTTCCCCCTTTTGAATATACGTTAATAACTGACAAACCTTTCCAAACTAAATTTCGTATGTATACCATCATTCACTAAATATGTGGGAACAAAAAACATTTGTCTTAATGTAATTAAAACTAGGCCTATGCTGCCTATCACAAAATATGACCCCAACCCCCTGTATTGTAGAAGCAATTTCCTTGATTGAACTCCTTAACTTGAATATGCAGTTGGGTCCTAAGATTAGTTATTTTCATAAAAAAAAGAGTAAAATATGATCTATTAGAGGAAAATGGTGCTGTATTATAATACATATGAGATAAATCTCTTTGCGCTGATTCATATACACCAACTTTGGACTAAATCGACCCAACTGTTAGGATGTTATGTCAGGAAAACAATGTTTTTTAGAAAAAAAGCTACATGTAGTGATTAGAATATGAAAATTTAGCGTAAAATATAATATATATCTAAGGTAGATGCCAACTTGTCAATTTACATGCACGTTTCAGAAATGATGGCCCACAAAATAGAAACAAAGCTCCCCGTAGTGGTAGATTATTAAACCGACCTTTCCCAAAATCTATCAATTTCTTCCTCACATTAAGGCATTAACACGGAGGATATGCGGTTGACACAACAGAAGCAATGACTATTCCATATTTTCCGAGACATTTCGGGGATAAAATTTGGGCATATAACCCTGCAGTAGCTGTAGAGTTAAAAGTTATTTGAGATATAAGATATGAACTGTACTGCTTCTAAGTGAATGTAATAATCTTTGCAGCCATTCTGCTGACAAGATAAGATATTAGGAGCATACAGTAAAAAAAAAACTAAGTAGAATGAGTAAACAGTACATAAAGCACACTAATTACAAGGTATATTGCACCAATGACAGTTGCCATACAAAAGTATACAGCAAAGATGATGAATATGTTGCACACTGTAGAATATTGGCCATACGGTCTTGTTTCCTTGTCCTTAAATTAACTTACAGTATGTTGTTATACTATCAAGAAAAGCATATTTTTCCTGCAAACATGCAATAGCCAGGGAACTTCAAAAGTTCGACTCGTATACACTACTATCAAAATGCCTAAAATGCTGAAATACATTTATAATTTTCCAGAGGGGATCCCTAAAAGCATATCAAGGCTCATTGACCAAAAGTGAGCAAAACATTGCCATATCCTGTAGCACTGCAATTTAGGGCACACAAGCAGAAGAAGCCTTCATCTACTGAGAGAATAGAAATGTGTAATGGCTTCAGGTCAAATTGTGAGAGGGCAAATGTTAGACTACGGGCATGTAATATTGTAAGATATCTGAGAAAAAAGGTGCCTGTAGCAATTATAATCCATTACATTTAGAAGTGGACCTGAATGAAGTTTCAGATATATGATTTGAGTTTCCACTTTCATAAGGATAAAGGGACAGACACGATAATTAGTAAGATGTTTTGTTTTTTTGTTTGCATTTTTTATCATTTCCCATAATTGGATGTAACCTTGCATAAAAAATGTTGGAAGAGGGAGCAATATACCAAAATGATAGTATTCCAGTATTTTGGAAAGAATCTGGATGAAGATATGAATGCGTTATTGTTCACTATTTTTTAATTTACTTCAACAGAAGCCCAAGACAGCCTTTTGGATGGTGCAAATGCTTTGTTGGAGAGAAGTTAACAATCTCAGACCCATCTCAGGATCAGAATCGAATCAGTATTCTGGATTCCTGGTGATCCAGAATGGTAAAATTTACATTTGCTGCTGTGAAGTATTAAATAATAATGATAGATTTTCAACTAAGATCAAATTGTCGCTGAAACTCTGCTGATAATTATTTGTCAAGATATCTCTTGTTTTCAAAGGGGACTGAGCTCGATCCTAGAGAAAATCCCTATTTATTAAATTCAATTTATCCTCAATAACTATCAAACCAACAAAGATACCAGTGTGATTCCAGAATCTGGAGGTATTTTGGAGTATTTTTATGAATTTCAAACTATTTTAAAATTCTTTCTTGTAGGTACAATTACATAAAGATGATGCTGTACCTTGGCAGATGTTTTCAGCAAGAAGTCAGTTCTGCTAATGTGCATCCTCTGTCACTACCTGCTACCTTCCTACCTACAGAACATAGGTTCTGTAGGTACATTGGTTTCTTGTGATGTGTTGTTCATTTACAATCTCCTGTCATTTCTCACCTGTCTACTTGTCATCCCTAGAGAATATATTGCTCACACTGACGTCTGACATCATCACTTCGCTGCACCTCGGCCTCCGATCATTTGTTACTTCTACACTGAAGAACAGTTGATACAGGCCAGCTTACATGTCTGTTGTGAGGATCATACGTGTTGCCTTGAAGCCATTATAGTTATTTTTGCACGTATGCCTCTTCCTGTCAGGTTCCAACTTATGTTTTGCCTTAGGCTGTCCAATTGGATTTGCTTCCCTGTTTATTTGTTGGATTTGGTTTTCTCTGGCATCCTGCCTGCTGAGAACTGTACAGATTGCCAGTCCAATTGCTTAACCCATCTTTTATCACATCTGCTCTACCTCAGCTGACTGTTTTTCTGGGACCAATTCCAGTAGACACAAGTTTGCAGAGGAACGACAAGACCAAAATTCGAAAGCTTTGTTTTATAGCTCCTCCAGGGTAAAGGGTTTATGCTCAACCCTCTTAAAAAATGTTTCCTTTCCTTAAACTCCATCGTCAAATTTACAGACGACTCCGAAGAGCCGCTTGGCCATAGCAAACAACAAGTATTCTGCATCTAGGCTTGAGGAATATGACTGGCAGCATTGCAATGATAGTGAGATGATGGGAAGGGTAAAGTAGTTCCTGGGTCAGACATTGACTGGGGAACTATCCCAGTGTAACAGTGATTGGGCAATCCCAACAATGGCTCCAAACACAGAATCTTTTGGTGAACTTCTACCCCTCTGATATCACGAATGTGCTGACATATAATGTGTTAGTGTGGTTAACCAGCTGCACAAAAGCAGAAGAGAGAGATTTTTCAGAGAGTAATACAGACTGCTGGGAAAATTGTCAGGGTTCAGTACCTGACTTCTGTACTGTCTACGCCTCCCGCCGCCTACACCAAGCTCAATAAGCCTCAAAGACCAATCACGCCCAGACCATCACATGTTTGAACTTCTGCCCTCAGGAAAAAAAGATTCACATCGACCCATGCAAGGACTACCAGAATGTCAGTTTCTTTCCCAAGCAGATAAATAACACTCTCCAGTTCAGTCCCCTGCCACACTATCCTGCTGCACCCCTCCTGCCCCCTGACCCCTACACAATCTCCCACACTCTGATCTCTAAAAAAATCAATTTCACAGACTGTGGCATTTGCACTAGTACTGTTTTCATTATTTTAGATTCATATATTGATATTTATTTCATCAGTAATCAGCTATCTCAGTAATTTTATAATAGCAATGGTGTTCTTTAAGAGCGTATGGTCTTGTACCACATAGCTAAGGGAGATGATCCACTGTTTCATAGTTTTTAAACAACTATAATAAATAAACTTTTTTAATTAAAGTGCAAAACGATAATCTATAATAGTGCATGCTAATCTTAATATTACATATCTGGTGCTAAATGAAGAAATATGCAAACACATAGGCTCACACGAACATATGCAAACAGCAGTGCCTGCAAACATTTTGGTTGTAACTATTGCAGTGACCACACACAGTTATCGATGATCCGTTTCTAGTTTAACAGTTACATTCCTACAATAAAAATCTTATAGAAATACCTCGAAAGACATTTATTTTTTCACCATATAGGCTTAAAACATTTTTTCCATACGTTCAACATACTTTTATTGGACATGTGCACAGATGTTTCTGGTGAGAAAACGAAAGTAAAACAATGTCCCGGAAGCGAGAACACCTGACTGACTGACCTGACTGATTTACAAGTTATATGTATGTCCTTACTAAGTCCTTCCCTTCCTGGCTTTTCTTACTTCCCACTGATTATGCTGTGGTATCTTGCCAATGCATGGGCTTTGTTTACAATCATCCCACAGCCAAAAAACAGAGAAATTGACTCCTTAAGCAGTTGCCGTTAGACCAATGCCTCCTGAATTTGAATAGTTTTTGCAAATAATGTTTTTAAAGTTTCCATATCGGCAGGTAACTTAACAGAAAAATAAATTTCAATTTTGACGAATACAGCATAATTCAAGGTAATGTCTTTATATTTATTTTGACATTGGAGAGGAGTTACTTGTTAACATTCCATATATTCCATACAGGTTTCCTGATGTTTATTTAAAACTTAAATAAATATTTAGAGGCCTCTGTTGAATCAAGCATTTCAAAAAGAAAATTGCAGTGGACTATTGAATTATCCCTTTTTACACTAAAGATTCACATAAAACATAAAATAAAAAATAAAATTTTCACACTGAAGAGATCCCAGTAAAAAACAAATAAAAACAAAGCATGCACTTTTTACCTGTGACTGACTGTTGTTTATATGTTGTGTCTGACTCTTTATGAACTGGTGACATTTTGGCCAGGTGTCTATTGTAAAATAAATGTTATTCTCAATGAGACTTACATGGTAAAATAAAGGTAAAAAAAAAATGAAATCATGTTTTGAGTGGTTTCCAAACTGTCAGTCAATTATTAGGAATCACAATAATGATTTCCATAATTGTGATTTCCATGTGGAAGCTTTGCAGGTTAGGGATTTATTGTTCTCATCTTTTGGTTCCAGACCATTAATTATGTTTTGCTGCATGGATGTGCATTTTTTGCAATTCATGGAGAGGGGGTATTGACACTGAAAATAATTGAAATTGAAAAAAACAAATCATGGTTGAGATGGGAGTCGAGGTAAATCTGAAAGTCCGTTGTACACAGGAACAGAAAAAAAAGAATGCAGAGCTGTCCTTGGCTCATCCGGTGTTTCTCATAACAACCAAAACCTTTCAAAGCACAAGCAGCTATAGCTGTGCAAGAACGTGCAATACTTGAGTGCTACAGCTGCATATTGTTACTTGAAGGACAGCTGTATGTAACTATGGCTGGAGAAAAAGAAGAAAAAATTAAACAAAGGTGTGCCACGGTGCAAAGTAGCTATTATATTGACATTTTCCTCATATCGTTATTCTTTTTAGCAAACACAAACCTCAAAATTAGCAAAGGATGCAATATCCAGGTATAAGTTATAATATATATGCATATATATATGTATAGACTGTTGGGGGATGTATGGAAAAAAGTGATTTCACAGTTTTCCTTTCATTGTGACTGAATTATGTGGTTTTCTCATCAGAGACCAGTCATATCCATTTTCTTAGTCTTAACTGGACAACAATCCCACTGACAGAGATTGGTAGATACAGAATGTAAGAGCCCCTGTGTTTTCCAGATGATGTAGTTTAAGTGAGAGTGAGAACTGCTGATAATTTTGTACGGTCAGTAGAATATGCTGCCAAGTCCTAATGAGGGTGTTGTACTCACCATCTGCAACAAAATGCTCAGGCACGTGGAGGGTAACCTTGACAGTAAGAGGGCAGGAGTCCTGTGTAGCGTAGACAATGGCAATGAGACATGTGCTGATGGTGATCAACGTCAGGGTGGCCTTATTCAGAGGACTGTGTGGGTGGCCTGGAAACAGAGAAAATGGCATAAAGATTAAGGTGAACGCTTTGACAGAAGCCCTTTGATCACCATTTAAAACAGACAATAGTATATGGGCATTCTCTATAAGAACAGACAGTTGACAGTTTTTTTCCGACAAGGGCATAATCCACAACGACACATAGCCTCAACCAAAAGCTTCATCATCCACAGGCCCATACTCTATGGAAAACAAAGCCTGCAAGCGCCCCTCAATCCTTGAAAATGTATTTCATTGTATTCCTGATTTATGAATTTCACCAAGGTTCAGGTTTGACCCAAGTATGTAAAAGATAAGTTAGAATACCGAGCTCCTGCTGAGCAGCCCAGAAATAAATGCTGTTGGGGTGATATATGATCTCATTGCCAGTGACGGTGTTAGATTTTGGTTGTTTTAGTTGCCCTTTGCCTCTGTCAGGGCTCCCATTTCCATGCCAGGACATAAGGAATAAAATTAGCTGCTTAACCTTCGTCTATTTATTATGGGAGAGAAGTCAGCATGGTGAAAATAGGCTTACTGGGATTGGATCCCAGTAAGCCAAATACATATATCACTACTTTACAAACTAACAGGATTCTAACTATTGGACATTATGTGTCTGTATGACCTTTTGAATGAGTACGCCAGGTGTCGTAAAAATTCTCAGTATTAGAATGCAAGTTTCCCAGTGTAAGATGCGTGAAGTAATAATGCTACAAATAGTACTCATTGTACATAGCTTGTATTTCTAAGAATATTCTTTGTCAACTTTTTTAGTTTTACTCCCTAAATCTTTACTCAAATATACACTCATTAACCCCAACTTTTTCACCACTGGCAAAATTGCTCAGGCCAATCAAGGCATGAACTCCGCAAGACCTCTGAAGGTATGCTGGTGTATCTGGCGTTGAGTCATTAGCAAATATCTCTAGTCCTGTAAATCAAGTGGTGCGCCTCCATGGATTTGACTTGTTTGCTCAGAGTTTCTCACAAATGCTGGACTTGCTCAAAATATGGGGAATTTGGAGGTCGAACTTTGAACTTATTCCTGAACCATATTTGTAGTATGGTAGGGCACATTATCCTGCTGAAATAGCTCACTGCCATTAAAGGAATAATGTTTTGGTACTTAGGTGGTAAATGTAAAAGTAACAAACATGAAAAGCAGAACCCCAAGGTTTCCAAGCAGAATATTGCTCAAAGCCTTTCCTTCTTCCCTAACTACTCCTGGTTACACTTCATCCCCATTTTATTTTCACACACTCCTGGGATGACCATAAGATGTAATGATTTATCATCAGACAAAAATATTTTATTCCCTTGCTTTCTTGTCCATTTCTAGGGCTGGTGTTCCAGCCTTAGAAATCCTTACAGTATTGTAGGGACTTAGGGCAGAGGTAAGCATTGGCACTCTGACCAGTATCTGTCTATGCAGCCCCGTACAAACCCAACTGCAATACACTGTGTGTTCTGACACACGCATTCATTTTATCAGCAATTTAAGCTACAGTAACTCTTCTATTGGAATCGTGCAGCACAGGCAATCCCTCGTTCCCCATTTGCATCAGTGAGCCTGGGGCATCCATGACCCTGTTGCCAGTTAACCGATTTTCTCCCTTGAAGCACTTTCTTTAGGTACAAACCACTGTAGACTGGTAACTCGAAAGAAAACCGGCAGTGTGTGGGATGTTCTGACCCAGCCCTCTAATTGAGCGAAGGATGAGGGTACTTTTGCTAACGCTGCCCAATGTGCACCATGCACCGTAGATGTTTGTTTCAAAAGTCAGTACAGATAGTAGGGTTATTCTATTTTTCTGTTCAACCTAGGAGAATATTGGAAAACTTAGTCTCATGCTGGTTAAGTGATGTGCCCGGCCTCCAGAAATGCAAAAAAAAGAAGAAACGAAAAAAAAGGAAAGGATGGTGAATAACTTGAACTAAATATCATGGGTTTAGACAATAAAGACAATAGTTGCATCTCATTTTATTCATTTTTTTCCCTAAGCCTGCCAATTTTTTTTTTTTTTACTTGACGAGAATACGTTAAAAAAATATATAAATATATTTAAAATATGAATATATTATATTTAAATATAATTTAAGGACAGCAGCTTCTTCGGTGGAAGTAACAAAAATTAAATAAAAAAAATTGAGGTGACAGAAATACAAGTGCACTCAAAAAAATAGAAAGATGGAAATGGTTACGAAAGGTGAAAATGCGTGAATAATTAATTGTCATTTAATTTAATGAACTTATTAATATTTTATTTTAAATGGTGATAATCATTTTATTGTCTGCACCATCAACCAACTCGCATTAATCATTAACAGTCTGCAATTCCCATTGACATTAAATGATGAATGGTGATATTCTACTTGTTTCAATCATAACTCTTTTAATTCAATCAGCTTGAAATCAATCAAATTACACAATAACTATATCCACAAAAGGTTGGGGAAATTATTGAATCATCATCGCCGCCGCGTCGAACAGACGCAGATCCTTCGGGCTAAAAAAACTATTTCATGCATCGTTTTCAAATTTTATCCCCACATAGACCTTAGTGGAGGGAAGACCTGAAGTGTTTTTGGGAAAGTTGGATGTATATTATATGTAAGGAGATCTATGCCCTGCATTGTTACGCCAGAATTTTTCAACTGTTGGTTTGATTCTGTCCAGATTTTGTGCATATGATCCGCCTCAAGGAGCTCTGTCTAGCAAATATCATGTTTTACTCTAGTACTTCATTTATTACTCACCAGAAGGATTTTTTTCCTGATCATGATTGTTTATGACTTTTTTGTATGCTTTGTGTTTTAATAATAAAATAATAATAATACCTTTAATTTATAATGCACTTTACATTTGGATCAAATCTCAAAGTGCTAAGATTTGATTTCGACGAGTACAACTGTGGTTTTACTCTAGAAGCACTAGAGTAAAACCACAGTTTTACTCTAGTAAAACTGTGAGTAAAACCAGTTTTACTCACTCAGTTTATACTAGTTTATACTCAAAAAATAAGAACCACTAGAGTAAAACCACAGTTTTACTCTAGTGGTTCTTATTTTATCACTAAGGGGAGCTTTTTCTTCCGGAAAAAAACACTGTTCAATGGACGGAACTCAACAACAATTTCAGGGATCAAACTTATACCCCATGGATCTTAGTGTGAGGAAAAACTGGATTGACTTTAGGAAGAGAATGTCTTTTTTGTTTTTTTTGACATCAGGGGAGCTTTATCTCGAAATGTTTTGCCCCCACAATATCTCAACCATTTATCCGATTTACTCCAAATTTGATGTATATGAATCCACTGAGATTTATCTCGTGTAAATTAGGTTTTGCTCCTATAGTTCATATATTACAAATTTAAGGGGAGCTTTTTTATGAAAAATACTTTGGACATACCCAATCCCCATGATTAAAATGAAATCTTTAAATTTCATGATTGAAAAAAATCATGAAAAATGATTGAAATTTAAAGATTTCAATCAGGGGGATTGTTTGTACAATTCAGGGGATTGGGGACTTTCAGTGATATAGCATTGCTGTCAGGGAAGACAGCATAGGTGTAGTTCATTACCCAATTATTCGTACGTGATAAAATACTTCGTACTTTATCAGTCAGGTATGAAGCGATGTGAGGATAGAATGCATTGAAATAGCAAACCGCCATAGAAATGTTTAATCGGTAACCTCCTATGGTCATTGAAAGAAGACTTGTCAATTCCGTCACAGGTTTGGACGTATGAAGACACCGCTAAAAGTCAATGTCAGTGAGGCAAAGTTAGGATAATGCATCCACTTGTACTGTATACCATGCCATAACATTGCGAAAGTTCAAGAACAATAGGTTTCCGCAGCAAAAGAGGCAGAGCAGTTAATCCCTCTGGGCGTTACCGGGTCTTTGAAGGGGCCCTTCAATTACTGTAAAAGCCTACTGAATAGATGAAAAGCAAGAACACCCCTGATACAAACACATCATGTCATCTCAAACCGACAAAACTGTTGTGTAATTTTATGCTTGAAAATGCCAAATTCATTTTAAGAAAGAGCAACATTTTTCTGTCACATATATGCATGGCCATAATTATTGTATTTACACAATGCAGAGCTTTATTAATCTTACAACCACAGTGGAGTTTTAACGTTCAGTAAAAGGGGAAGGAATAAAACGAATGAAAGGAGTAATTTGTTTGGTCTCTGTAGTATAATTAAATAAAGGGTTCAGTCTAGACCTGCTCTTTGAGACCACAGTTGTTGCAAAATTGGCGCTTTATAAATAAAATTCGATTTGATTTGATTAAAAGAAATGACCCGTCTTCCCACTAAACACCAAAGATAGAGAATTTTAACTGAATATAAAACCCCAAATCTCTTCTCCATGATGAAACATTCATAGCTAACTTTGTCAATATGTCTGTGATTTCTCGCTTCAGAGTTCCGAAAAATAGGAAAAATTCGCAAATTATTAAAAATTATTATTATTATTAATTTAGACAATACTTGCATAGCTTCTGAAAGTCATATATATATAAATATAAGATAATTGATCAATCAATCGATCAGACTTTAATTTTTTAGCACTTTTAATACAAATAAAATGTAACACAAAAACCTCCCCTTTGAACACACACATACTCACACACTTACACATGTATATACACAAACGTGCAAATACACACATACAGCAATAACATTGTAATTAATTAGATAAAGCGTTAAAAATATTAGAATACATTTTGTTTCCCTAAGTGAGGAAACAACAGAGGATGGAAACTAAATATAGAAAGATAGGGTGAATAAGTTCACATCCAAAATAAAAACTCTATACAGAATGTAAGAAGTAACTGAGAATATAAGAGCATGATATAATGATGGGAATTTCACTGTCAGTGGATCAGTGTAAACTTCTAAGGGGCTCGTAAACACACGTTTATTTGCAATCTACAAAAGCTGCAATTTAACTATGAGATAAATTTGAATAAAGAACTTTTCTTTCAAGAATCTACAAAATTCTATAAAGACAGAAATAAAAGAAAATACAAATTCCACACATCCATGTCATATTTTAGAAAAACTCTTGATTGGGGTTTCTTGAGTTTGAAAAAAAAACTATTCAATAAAAGTAGAGGAAAGGTTTTTTAAAGCCATTGAAGATACGACCTTCTCCATTTAGACATAGAACATTTTTTGAAGTGTAGTGGAAATCAGAAATATGTCAAATTTCAGCCTGATAATGTGTTCCAGTGGCCTTAATAAACTAGACAAAAAAAAACAATAAATAAGTAGTTATTTATAATAACCTTAATTAGACAAGGAATTTATCTTATATCTAGGCTATGTCTAGAATCAACGTCTTTAGCCTGTGGTGAACCTTACAATAAAATGTCTTTGAACATTATGAAGGGAATTATCACTTAAAGATGTGATTAATTAGCTGATCTGCAGATATTATTATAGTGTCTGCCATCTGCTTTTGTCTTGTCTGCAACAGAGGATCTGCAAAGCACTCCATGTGGTGTGGACTTTTGCTTTAAAATGACCTGGTCTATCCTTCCCTTCAATAGTGACAATGTAACAAACTACAACAAAATCAGGGTTTAGTTATACTAGTGTGACTTGAATTGATAGCGGGGTTGCGCAAAAGTGAGATGGTGCCCGTGGCTGTACTCGGGACACGCAGGGTTGGCGGTAGGAGCAAAGGGAACAGTTAGCAGTAAAGTTGTCTAGTGGCAGTAAATGTACCGTGTAGGTCACAGTTTGCCCATTAGGAAACACTTCAGCTTGTCAATATTCAAGAAAGAGAAGGCCTTGGAATTACAAAACAGCAGAGTACTCTGCTTCACAATGTTACAAAATGTATGATATGATATATATATATTATGGATATATTGTAAAGAAAAACAAACTCCATGGATTTGATATACTTGAGAATAAATGTGAGCAAAAGCTCTTATTTATGTCTCTACAGTAAACTCAGGACGCGATGAAGATATCTATGCAGATTAAAATCTGTCGAATGAGATGTGCAAGTGAAAAAAAAAATCTTTTATGTATGGTTTATGTATTAATCAAGGAGATCACATTTCAATCCAGATTTTTGGTTTGTCTGTTTGAAAACAGGTTTATGGAAATAGAAAACAACAATCCGGTCCAATTTTCAAAACACTTGTTGTAAACATAATCATGGAGCAGATACATTTAACTTTTTCAGGACAGTACTCGTGGTGCCCGAACCCTGACTCGAGAGAGCAGTGGTGTTGGAAGGGGCTACAGCAGACAGTGAATCACGTAAAGGAGAGGTGTTATATTATGATTGTTTCCTAGCACTGACAAACAAATACGCCCACACCGCCTCAAGATGATGTCACACTGCTTGATTTTATATGAATTCAGAAATTCAGAAAGAGCGTTAGTCAAGCACAGATGTTCATGCAACCGTAACACAGACAGAAGAGGAGAGAGTTGGAGACGGAGAAGTAATGAGGGGCAAAACATATTCTGGCCTCATTTAATACGTACAAGGCAAAACATTTCCAAGGAAAACGTTGCATTATTGCTGATGTTTTTATTGTTCTGGCTTGTTTTTATTGTTATGACCATCTCCTCTCCCACAATTGATTCCAACATCTCAGTAACGCAATAGTTGACAAATCATTCATTCACATTGCCTTAAACCGCATGTAAAAAATCAGCAACAACAGGAAGATGGAGGAACGGATTTGCAGGTCTTCTCTATCTTTATCTGTCACATTCGTATCTGATTATTACCGATGCATGGGAAATAATGGGCGAACATTGATTTCCACCGTTCTTCAGTTACTGCATGGACAATGTGAAAACATAGGGTAAAATTCACTGTTTTTTTATTGTCGAAATCTGTCACTACAATACACACACACACACACACACACACACGCACACACACACACACACACACACACACACACACACACAAAATCACCTTACTGTCTTTAGCATCACATATCACGACGTGGTAGTTAACATCATGCTTCCCATCAAAGTAATTTGACTCAGCTTTGCTCATCACCGGGCTTCCATTTCCATCTGCTCATGTATCTGCGCCGAGTGTCATTGAGCTAAACCTTGAACAGCACTTTAAACCCCACTGGGATTGTGCACGACTCCCTCCTACTTTCAGTGTCACTGACAATTCCAGAAATGTCCAGCATCAAGGACTTATAGCTTGATTCAGCTATAGGTCCTTCTTCTATATTCTCCCTCATATTCAGCCAGCCTAAAGATAAGAGTTATTAATTTCCAAACATGTTTTATACAACTATTTTCCCTTTTTTTACTTAAGCATATTCTCTTAAGTATGCAGCAGATAAAATGGCTCCCCCCCTGCAAGTTCATGTTTTTAAAATGCAACACCTTGATAAAATAAAAAGCATCACACCAGTTTTTCTCTCTTTGTGCTGCTATGCGTGAAACATTATTGGGCTGACATCTTCTGGCTCTGAATGGATTTCAATTGAGAATAAATCACGGCATCAGTTTCTGGCATTAATAAGGTCAAATGTAACAAGTTGAAATAAAGATGAATCAATTCAGCAAGAATTCTAGTGCTGCAAAGTTGGACTGTGCTTAAAAAAAGACAACTTTTGTACACAATTTTTTCAAGTAATCAACACCCATTTGTTCTCCACTGAAGCAGAGACAGAATAATGTCAAATGAATAATGACAACTGTAAATAAAGTTAATCTGGTTAGTGATGAATAATAGGATTAAGAGTGTAAGAGAGAGAGAGGAGTAAGAGTTCAGGCGTTAAGGTTACAGCTACAGTCGGCGTGAAGTGGGAACGAGTCGTGACTCGAACATGACTGACTCACTTGTTATTATGTAATATTCATAGAAAAACACTTGATTTTCATATTATACTGAGGAGCTAAGAATTTCTGCCCCTGTCTTCCCTTTCCTCTGCCTCTGCGTCTGATCTGGTTATTTGTCCATTATTACCATGTCTCTGGAGCTCCATTTTCTCATCAAACTGGGTCACATCCCCCGACTGAGTGCACGAGTGACTGTTTCTACATGTCTTTGCGTTAGCCAGTGTGAGAGCATGAGCAAGGCAATGAGGTTTTGTAAGTACTTCTTTACAACTGCAGCATCCAAATATAATCCATGCCATTTGTAGTCACTAACTGGTCGTGAAGAACGGACAAACAAGTTATCAAATAGCAAAGCATATGTAAACAGCATTCTACAGGTCTTCGAGACGGTTTCTGTTACAAATGTTTACTCTAAAATCACTTATCGTTTGACATGTTTTACCAAGGTAGTTTAGCCTTATTTACACCCTAAACAAACACATTTATGCAAATAACATCCACCTGAATTCCTCGTGGTTGTACATTTCGCCTGTATAATCCTAAGGATTATAGTGATTACATTTCCTAATCCCCCAATGTGAAAGCAGGATAAATGAGAGAGGGAAATCAATGTTTCTCTTGGCTTTGAAGGAGCATATCGGAAGAAACCATTCACCTGTAGACAGCAAATGGAAACGAGTAAGCGTGGAAAAGGAAATTTCGATGGCTAGTGTCTGGAACGGTGAGATGTAAATGTGTGAGGATCACACATTTACTGTTTTTACACACTGCAGGACTCAGGTTTCAAAATCCTCACCAATTATTAAATTGAGTTTCATCACCACCACACACAAAATGAGAATCAATCATCATGTTTTTTAGTGTGAACCCGACTTAAGAAGTGAAAGATTAACTCCTACGGGGAAAACTATAAGTTCTGGCTGAAGGTGGCAGTTATGCTTTACATTCGAGAAAGAATCGGTAACAAGGGTTGGAAAAAAAAGGGAAGTCAAAAAAGAAAAGAAACATTTTTGACCTGGATTGTAATAATTTTGTCTTGCGAGGTGCATTTCAAACCAGAGCCTGTCCTCAAATATCTGCTGACAGTTACATTTTTTCAAAATGTTATTAGAAACAATTAACTTTCATCTGTATTAGCAACCTTTAGAATAGAACCTCTACATCAGATTTGTTGCAAATGTGTTGCAGTGTATCACTGTTGGTTATGTTAACCAAAGCTATTTGTATTGTATAATTGTGAATAATTGCTTTCGAAGTGAACATATTTTAATGTTACACAACCTCTATGCAGTTACCGATGTGCTGATGTGAATAATTAAGTCTATCATTTACTTTTTTTTGGGTTGGCAGAAAAAAATTAATAAATATATATATATATATATATATATAGAGAGAGAGAGAGAGAGAGAGAGAGAGAGAGAGAGAGAGAGAGATAGTAAATACTATTATCTGGTTGACCAAAATGATCGCTATTACTCTGAAGTTAAAAAACAACAACAACAACAGGAAAAGAGAAGCAAAAAAGCTACAAAAGACATTAAAAAGTACAATGCACAATTTCAGTACTTGGATAAATGATAAAAGATTGCATTCTTAATATTTTTTTTATTCTCTGTAGGTTTAACATGGTTTCATGTTGTCCTTCAAGTTATATTAAGTTGTTAAGCACTTTGTAACTGTGTTCTTGAAATGTGCTCTATGTATAAAGTTATTATTATTATTATTATCATTATTGTTATTATTATATTAAAGAAAAAATGATAAATAAGAAGAAAAAAAAGATGCCTTGGTTTCTAGCTAAGGATACACTTTTAATACACTGCTATATTTCCTCAGCAAATAATGTGCCTCTATTACTCGGTTCATTCATTTCAGTTCATAGCTCATAACAATCCTGATTAGGTTAACATTTGTAGATAATCAGTACAAGAAGACGGTACAACAGAGAGGACACTGCACTCATTCTTGTGTTCTGTTGCGCTTAAACAGGTTAAGAGTTGAATTGGATTTGGAGTGGGAGGGTCTGGTGATATTTGGTGAGTGGTGCTGAGTAAATGTGGTGTGGTATGCTTCTGAATTTATGCGTCACCTCAGAGCATACCAGGAGGGTCAGTAGATCGAGAGAAAAACGTACTGAGGGAGAGATAAAGAGAAATATTGCCCCAAAGAATGAATAATGACTTCACAGGAACGTCTAAAACAAACTAGTTGTTCATATTGATGGTAGTTTCAAAATCTAACCAAAGGCCGGTTTAAATGATTGGAAAATCAGATGAACAAAGTTTTGTAGGTATTTTCTTACATATACACTCAAAGTGGATTCAGAGTCCTTGAAAATGAAGATTTAACTCATCTCAATCTCATTTTAATGCATGCATGCATTAAAGAGTGAACAAATTCCTAGTGAGGCTATTCAATTTAAAATAATAATGTAGATAAAAAATGTAATCAACACCTCTGTCCACTATTGAATGTGCATTTAAATTGCATGTGTTTTCTTTTTTTGCTTTGATTTTGATGCTCTTTATTGCAAAAAAAATACATACTCGGCAAGGTCATCATCAAATCATCATTCCTAGCATCATTTGAACATCTAATAGAGATTATTGTGGTTGTAGTCCTTGAATACAGGGTGCTTTGCGTCTAACAGAGTGCACTCAAGGTCTTATGTAATCATTTCAGTTACAGCAGCCACAAGAATTGACTCACATAACTATCAAGGCATTTCATGTGATCTTCCTATTTGATCCGGCACTTGAATGTCTTTGGGAGAGAGAATTTGATTTTCAATTAAAACGTTCTGAAGGTAATTGGAAGTTTTCTATCTTTAGATCAATACCAGACTCATATCACAGAACCGGTTTGCAATATTAATTTATTTCTGTAATACTAACACTAAATGTTTTAATGAGGCCAATTCAGAGTCGTAAAAGACAAAGTGTTTTTCGTGTAACTATTTGCTGAAAAGAAAATGTAAATATGATGTAAATAAACCACAATGTCTATCGTAAGAGTTTTTGAGGAAACTGGTATAAAGATTGCCTAGTTTAAGGTGTGCCTAAAAATATAAAAATAAGCTAAATAAATGTTACAAAATAAACTTTTGTAACATGTGTGATATGCACACCTTTAGGGCCACTATGAGGCACATGTGAAATTTCAAGGAATTCTGTCCAGGGTTTTTGAGATGTGTTTGAAAAAATGAAAACGTAATGACGGTTTCATTATCCCGGATAGAACATACCATTTAATTGTGAGTAAGATAGTCAAAGCCCAAGGTGTCTGAAAATATCAAAATATTCAAAATGAATAAAGATAAGAAAATCACCTCTTAAGTTTCAAGTGTGCACAAACATGTAAAAAAAAAAAGGACATAAAGTTTGTTAATGTGAGGATCGATGGGACGAAACAGGACTGGACAGGACTCGATGGAACAGGTTGGAACGGGATAACCCTTTACAACCCCTGGCAGTGTTCGGAGAAGCAGGGATATAATGTCTTACAATGAGGATAGTAAATAGTTAATATTAACACATTACAGAATGTTTTATTGTAAACATGACAGCATAGACATATTTAAACTAGGTTCTTGTATAACTTAGGTTATTGGAAGCTTTTCAGGGATAAACCCTTGCTGTCAGGGACGACAGACGACCATTATCCCGGAAAAGCCTCCAATCCCCTGGGTTGTAGACCCAGATTAAACTACCCAAATTCAATGTGAAGTCATGCTCGAAAAACAGTGTTTCTGGTGAAAAAAATCCCCCAGCGAGTAAAATATGAATTTTTAGAGAAACATTATATAATCAAGGTAGATCTTCTCGGTCCGATTCACATTCGCCAAATTTGAACTATATAGGTCCTAGGGTTGAAGGATTTTGGGACCGAAATTTTTGCAGATGAAGCTCCCCCTTAGTGTCAGAAATAGAAAAAACCAACCTACCCTGAATTCAATTCAGTTCTTCGTCCCACTAAACTCTACGGTTGTATAAAATTTGAAAATGATCCATGACACCGTTTTTGAGTTATCACGTTAAAACGACCAATCTGCAGACGTAATGACAGTTTCATAATATCCCCAGAGAGTCGGGGTTATTATGTAATAAATCATAACTGCAGAGGTGTATACAATTTAGCTGGGATAACGGACATGTTTGAAATATACTGTATGAACGAGGTTTATACAGTGTATTTCCCCGCTGCAATATTTTGGAACAAGGTTGAAGCCCTGAAGTCCTTGGACAAAGCCAACATGTAACATATAATGGAATGAACGACGCTCACAAAGATTTATTTTCACCTCGAAATGTCAAACAATTGGTTAATTAATTAATTTCAACACTTAACAAAGATTACTCATTATGAGTAAAGAAAAAAAACAGAAAAAGAAAAAAACCTCAATTGACTAAATTTAGACAGAAACAAAAATGCATCCCAAGTTTTTTGTTATTCATGGCTTTTTTTCCCCCCTTTCTTTCCGCTATATTTATTTTTCCTGTTATGAGAGTATAAAAACAGCACAAACTCTAAGAACACAAGAACACAACTAGGCAACGAAGGCTGGTCATGCTCCTGATCATTGTAATGTCATTTTTACAGTTAATTCACTGTCCGGAGGTCCATTACATAATTCCAGAACCCCCTAATCTTGTTGATATTGTCTTCTACTTATCTGCTATGATTCAATCTGTTTCAACATTTTCACATTATAAGAGACTGCAAACAAACCAAAACTCTGATATTAGGTGTAAGAAATGTAAAGTGAAACATAAGATGGAATAGTTGAAAAACAGCGAATGTTAGTCAAAGCATTTGAGTAAAAAAAACACTAAAATCAGGGACAATGAAAGTAAGAATACGCCTTTTAGCAAAAGCCATTGCAAAAATTGAGAATGAGATGTAATTGTTATATACTAAGACAAATAGGAAGTCATTTGGTGTTTAAAGGGTTTGTGGGAAAGTGAGAGTGTAGCTGGTTAAAATTAGGATGGAGCTCTCTTACAATCCTAACTGTGTACAGAATAGTTTCAGATTATGTGTAATGAGCAAGGAAGTTAAGTGATGAGTTCAGTTTGAACAGTAAAAGCTAATCAACTTTTGCATAACAGGATATACAACACCGACTATAACTTTGCAACTACCTGCCTGAAAATTTGTAGGTCTTTTTCATTTCCCGCGAAAGCAGCTTTTCAATTAGACAATTAATCAATTTGACAATTAATCATTTAATCAATTTGACAATTAATCATTTAATCATTTAACAATAAATATGAATATTTAGGAATACTGAATATGAAAAGGGTTTATTGCATATCAATTGGAAGTTTTTATTTGATTAATTATTGTTCAACTATTCTAACAACATGCCTTTAGCTAATTCCTTGTTTAGTTGCAACTAAATAAGGAACTAGCTAGACAAGCAGACACAAACTCAGGCAGAAGCCCCTCAGAGAAAGTTATCACGCAAGATAAAAAAAAACTATTATTGTGCAGTTTTTAAAATATATCAAATACATTATAGGTTGAACATTATTCAATGTGTCAGACAAAATAATGCAAGGCTTATATTGCAGTGACTTTACTGAAGCACAATGGTTAAGGTAATGTGTAATTCTGTGCAATATACAATAATACTGATGTCAAGGGACATATGTGGGAAATATTCAAATTGATGGCACAGAGTAGTATATAACATTTGTCTTATTCTTTAATGCAATTTTAATATTACAATTACAAAATTATGCAAAAATAATGAATCCAGATAGGAGTTAGATGTGGTTCTGACTGACAATGACAATATTAGGGGAACAAAATGGATGGCCGTAATAGAGTATGCTTTAAACTTATGTTTCCAATTTCAAAGAGCAAAGTGATGGTCTTGAGTTGATCAAGTCTTCACGCAGCACATATGTGATTCAGCTCACAGGCCGAGATTGAAATCAAGAATGGCTGCAAATTTGTATCAAAACAATGAGTAAAAACCAAATGTATTTATTAAGCTTGTCAGAACCATGACAAGAACCATCTTCTGTGCAGTGCCAAACACTACACAGTCACAAGTACATCATTTAGTTATTATATTCAACTCAATGTATTCTGACCTGCAGACAAATGCAAAGTCAAACAAACATACATCGAATAATTTATTTACAAAGTAGGTGAATTATGTGCCTGTAAAGTTGGTGAATGTGGAGGAACGCCAGAGTGGATGAGAGGTCAACGGTTAAAATTAATTGAAGATAGATTGTACGATAACGTGCATTATATAGAGCTACAAAATATAACCTATTGAGTTAAGCTGCAATGACATTCTGTCCTCAAGAATTCTGTTAGGCACATTTTAGTTGGCCTAAATTGGTATTCCCCATTGCAATGGCAGCCTTATGAATAAATGTATAGACATTACATATTGCTATGTATTGTTCATTGGAGAGATTTCATTTCAACTGTGGCAAAATCTAGCTGCTGGATCTTGTTTCTACACATTTAGAAATGAAAAGTTGAACTGTATCTTTCCCAGAATAAGATAACCATAGACGGAGGTTTGATTCAATAAGGTTACTTGACGGACATGCATGACAGGAGAGACCTCCCACATGAGGGGCACAGACATATGGAATTGTGCACCTTTGTGAAGGGGTGTATATGTCTGTGAATATGTGAGGGGAATAGTAAGTCATAAAGAGACACCTTACATTGATAGCATTATCTTAGGTCCAGTGTTTAACATTTAGTGGCATTCAGCTGTGAAGTTCCAGATTGCAACTTATCTAAACATCCGCATACCTGTCGCTATGGAAGATTTGAAGAATTGTTTTCAAGTAGCTTTTCAAGTATAAAACTGAATGTAATTTGTTTAGCATTTTGGTATCGCTGTTCTGATAGCTTTGTCGCCCG
This sequence comes from Lophius piscatorius, assembly GCA_009660295.1. Lineage (NCBI taxonomy): Eukaryota > Metazoa > Chordata > Actinopteri > Lophiiformes > Lophiidae > Lophius > Lophius piscatorius. The sequence goes on from VRLP01002476.1 coordinate 33,494, forward strand.
CTGGAAGGGAAATAGGGATGTGGGAAATGGTTAACGTCTAAGCCAACCTGGACCCACTTGTGTTGCACCACCGTGGAGTAAATGCAACCGGTGGAGATACGAACACTTCTCATTTTGAGGTCCAACCAATTCACTTGCTGAAATTAACTTGACGGGCCACGAACAGCCGCTAGTTCAGGAGTGATCGCTTCCCTAGGAGGAGAGATGGCGAGCTCTTGGTCCATGATGCCAGGATGCGGAGAGGGTTGGAAATGGGTCTCTGAAGCTTGCAGCAAATTTTGCACTCTCCTACCCTGTGCAGCCGGGTATTTCCACCTTTTGCCACCTTACCAGATTTGACTCACTGAGACAAATGATCTAGAAATGTGTGCTGTGATATCTAGCACCACTATTTGGGTAGAGCTGCAGTCAGTCTGACTGGTTTATGTCAGTATTCCTGATCCAGTTTTGCAGTCTGCAATAATAAGTGGAAAGAGGCCACTGGGAGTTCCCTTTAAATGAAGGGGCGTACTTGGTCTGCAACAACCTTTAGGTAGATTATTATAATGTGAAGGGAACATCCTCACAAATAGCAGGACGTAAAGTTTCCCAGCAGAACATTTCTGCTGGGAAATTTGTAGTTGTCAAGCAACTACAAATTTGCCCTTGTCAATGTTACTCATATATGATTGCTTGTTTTTCCTGTGTTCAACACATCAACTTCAAGGACAAAATGTTCCCTTGCGGCCTTATAGTTTCTACCTGTTGTAACGATGATGTCATGAGTCATTACGGGGATCAAGATAAGTGTTTCTGGTTCCCGGGCATGCAGGCTAACTCCCATGATCGGCTCCGACTAAGTTATATTAGCGCCCATTTATCTGTATGTATGGTGCCTGGTTTATTGATATAAAAGCATGGTAAGCAATCCCAAACTGTCTTGTGGTCCTTATCTATAGTGGGGGTTACCGCAATACCCACTGACTGGTTTAATTCTTACAAAATAATGAACAGTATCAGTTTCATCTCAGCACTTATAATGTTATGAAAGATCGCTGAAAGTGTGTATCAAAATCTGCTTAACCTCACAATTGACTTCTAACTTTTACAACACATTTCCTTGTCTAATGGCTGATCCAGAAAAAATGTCAGCTTGTGTCATACATTGTACGGTATAGGCTATTGAATCTGCATACTCAATCTTGGTGTCTGGCTGCATGCATTTGTCTGTGACAATGTGTCTGTGACTAAATTGAGCCGACAGCAACACCAGTCTCCGCATGGCTCAGCAACTGGTAATCACATTAAGTCACAGCTGCATTCAGCAGTCAGGTTTTTGACACCAGCTAGCTAAATTTCCAACTCAAATTCAATGCAAACTGACATCTAAATTCATTCGGAAGTGAGAGTATGTAAATTTTCCATTTAAAATGCGCAAGACAGCATCTGAGAGGTTGAGAAAGAAAATGCGAGAAGTCGCATTCATTGAGTTATGTTTGTAGAAACTCAATATTATAAATGCATGTTGGCAGAATATTAAGCAAGGCTACAGCACACTCAAACAAAGCTTTAAAATGTATATCATCATTATGAATAACAGTGAGAAAAATAACAAAACAACTTGCTACTAATAATTGTGAAACTAGCTGCAAACAAGCAAAGACAAGTACAGGAGTGGAAGAGTATGGATCAGGAAAGAATGCCTGAGGCATTCCATATTGCCATACTGCAGCAGGCAAAGATATTCAGAACTGTAAATAAAATTAATTAGAGAGTGGAATACATATAAGAGGGAAAACCTGTGACTTACTTTATGCTTTTTGCCTGTCTCACTGTGCCTATTTTTAAGCAGAAGCTGCATATTGGTTGAGGATGCCCACAGATGTTTTAGCTCTCACTCATGTTACCGTCATCCTCTCCTGTTAAAATAACCATAACCAAAATATATTTACTCTGTTATAGCAAAATACACACATACACATACTGCGTATATTACACATAAACAACCTCGACACTAAAGTTATTACGCAGGGCATCACAATATAAGCCCTCGTGACACATTTTACAACCTAAATTCATGGCTTAATCCATGTTACACGGTGGAAGAAAGGGCTTGAAATGGTGGGCAGCTCAACAAGGCACCACTTCGCTCTCGTAGTCAAGTGGGCTCAGAGTTTGAACTCTCACCTCAATATTTGTTTTATTACACCTCCAATGCATGTAGTGCCTATCTGCCGGTTTAGAGCTAATAAGCAAATGGTAAAATGTGTGGTGGATACTCAGATACAGTGCAATCCAGAATTAATTGTAACCTTTAAAAAAAAGAAAAGAAATGAGATCCAGAAAACGTCTTTACTGTCTATACTCACAATCTTTAATTCAGAAAATTGACAACAAATGTACCTTTTATTCTACAGACAAAATTTAAATTACATTACTAACATCAAACGGATATTTGTGTATCATTATTAATGCCACACTTGGAATTCCTACGGTCAAAAGGTAAAGAAGCACATTTCCAGCCCTATTTTATATTTTTCGGCTCAACTGTTTAAATAGGAACTCATAAGTGTTTAACAATGACTTCCTTTTTAACTGGGGTATAAATATGAGGTCAAATATGCCTAATCCTCTTTGACGTTTATCACAATGGGAAAAACAAAGGAACACAGCAATGATGTGTAAAGAAAAGTTGCAGTGCTTTACAAATCTGGCAGTGGATACAAGAAAATGTCAGTTTTTGCAGTTAGATTAATAAATAAGAACTTTAAAGAGACTGGATATGTTAAAAATTAGCCAGGAATTAGATGTGTGCAAGCTAGCACCACATATTCTGAAAAATATGCAAGGATTACACCAAGGGAATCGCAGAAGTGAGTTGAATCTTGGAGACAGCACCTACACCAACATAAGCTGTTTGAGAGGGTAGACAGAAAAAAGCCTCTTCTGTGATCTACACAGGAGCTAAAGTGCCCATATCACAACAAAACCACTGTAATTTTCAATGGAACATGGTTATAGGTCAGATGAGACCACAAGAGAGCTATTTGGCAACAAATATCTATGATGGGTGTGGCATAGCAAGAAATAAAGTCATATAGAAAGGCCCCTCATACCCATTGTGAGTTCTGGTGGTGGATCTCTGATGCACCAGAGATTGTTTTTTCTATCAAAGGCCATCAACATCGTGCTAAAATACATGGTGTTACGACCTGTGTCAGAAGATGCATTTGATGTGATTTATGTTCTCCTTCCCTGCCAGAAGGTGATGCTGCTCCCTGGGAAATATCTTCTTAGTAACAGGTGGAAGCTGCTGATTGGAGGAAGGACAGATGAGACCACCTTTAAAATTGCTTCTGTGGTGGCCTGGAGTCTCTTCCTGATTTCCCTGGCTTCCAACCTGGATGGTGTTTTTCTGCCTCGCTGGCGTAAAGTATATCTAAGTAAAAAATGTGTTGTTGGATTTCCTTTCTTGTGTATAAGCTAGTTAAACTACTTTTCCTGTGTCCATGTGTAAATAGACTTGTAAGTATAATCACCTTGTACTTAGTAAATAGTAGGATTTCAGCAGCTTGTAGGGTTAGGAAGCCCGTTTTCTTTAGTTCATCTATTTTCTCCTGTTTTGCGGCTAAGGAGGTTAGGGAAGTTTATCTGTTTCTTTATTTTCTTTGATTTTTGTTGAACTAGGTACGTTAGCGAAAGACCTGAAGCTTGTTTTGTTTGTTGTTTTGGGCCATGCCCCCCAGACGCCTAAAGGAATTAATAAAATAATTGTTTTGGACTGAAATTTGTGGTTAGACTGGTCCTCCTTGAGAGATGGGGAAAGAAAGGAGATGTCGTTATGCTACGCTCCGGATTTCTCCTAGACAGGGCTTAACACATGGTTCCATGTACTCCATCAAATACTAGCAGCCTTTGCGAATAAACTTGCGGTTGGACCTTCCAAGAGGACAATGATCCGAAGCCCACCTCAAAATTAACCCAAAACTGGTTCAGAGATCACAAAATCAAGGTTTTGCTACAGCCATCCCAGTCACCTGATCTAAACACCACAGACCCTCTGTAGTATGTACTTTCCTTTTTCTTTCTTTAATTTCATTAGTTGGGTATTTGGTTAGATACTTGTAAATAATTTTGATTAAAAATCATGGGTATAGACGATAAAGACATTTTTTTCCCATCTCATTTCAGTCAGTTTATTAAAGGATGCCAATAATTCTAGAGGGCACTTTCTTATTGCTAGAAGGTGTGATAGGCTGTTGTTGGTCATTTCAGGTGAAGATGCCCTTGCCAATAGGAAGGGTGTTTTCTCAACTGTAATAAACCTGCTTGTGGGGTGGTAACGCCACAGAGGGTGGCATGCAAAGGAAACTCTCACCACAAACGATGTTGACACTATAACCTTCCAAACAGAATAGCCCTGGTTTCACAACTTCCATTTTTTTTCCATTTGATTCATCAAAAACATTAATATTAGTGCATTACTTGAATATGCATACATATTTCTATCCTTTTGATATTAACTTGTTATATGTTGACTTGTCTTTCTTTATCTCTGGCTAAATTCAAGTGTGAACAGCCTTTTGTTCATAGCAGAGAGATTTAGTATCCAATAGGGAAGAAAACACTTGCGGTCTGGTGCGCACACTAGTTGACAGGGAGAAAACTGAAAGGTCAAATGTATAACTCATTGAAATAAAGTCTGATTTTACAGTTTGTACAGAGCTTGCGTTAGGGCTCCAAAATATCTGGTCCTCCTCAATTCATATTTGGATGATGGAAAAATATAGCAGATCATACTTTAGAATACCATCTGACCCACAGGGAGTCTAAAAGGTCAGAGTCATGTAGACGCGGCAATGTTTAATTCATGCCCTGACCGGATATTACAACAATCTTGAAAGAAATCCTGAAACCATAATACAACCACTGCAGGAAGGGTACAATTTTAAGACCACATCTGTAGTGAGTTATTAGGGCATTCATAGTAAAATAAAATGCATTGTTAAGTTTAAAGTTGTATTTTCAGAGTGGGTATGTGGAAATTAATGCTTTTATGAGGTTCCGCTGATGTCACTTAAATGATAGCCTTGTACCGACTTGCATAATTTGCTTGTTGATGAAACAAGCAGTAGACAGTGCCATCAGCTATTTTCCAAATGAGTCCCTAAATTACACCGATAAGTGATAACGTTGCAATTATTTATTCATTTTCAACCGCTTATCCTGTACAGGGTCGCTGGGGCCTATCCCAGCTGGCAGTGAGCGAGAGGCGGGGTACACCCAGGACAAGTCGACAGTTCATCACAGGGCCGACACATAGGGCCATGCAACCACTCACACTCACGCATGCTTTTTGGACTGTGGGAGGAAGCCGGAGTTCCCGGGGAAAACCGCTACCTTCTTGCTGTAAGGCGGCAGCGCTAACCACTGCGCCATTGTGCCGCCCAAGTTGTAAACACTTGTAATCTGATATTGTTTTGGTTCCCCTTGTCATGCCAAAATAGCTCTAGCCCATCAAGACATGGACTCGACCAGACCTCTGAGGGTTTGCTGTGAAAATCCATTAAAAATCCATATCACAATACCTGCCCGTGGCAGGCTCTGTGCTCTTGCTAGCTTTACCCACCCTGCCAATATTTGCTTCTTGAAACTCGGTAGGTTCCTCGGGAAATTCATTTTTAAGTGCCTGATTAAGTTTGTTGTTCAAAAATATTTAAGGGTTGTTCCACTGTAGCTTATTTCGGCCTTATTGGTGTTACAAATTGCAAGCTTTGACTTTTCTTCTCTTTATGGTGAAAGACTTCCAGGCTGGTGAGATGTTTGTATTATCTTATCAAAATAAGCCTCTAATCTAAAGATTCACCGCTAACAAACCCTACAGTATCAGGTGTGATGCCAAACTAGCATTAGTTCAGAAAAGTGACCCAGAAATTACATTATTATTATACAATTGCTGCCAGTATATGTTGCAAGTGAATGATTTTTTGAACGAATGAATCACTAAATACGTATTTTGCAATTTATTCAAATAGAGTCACTGCTATGGATGTGGATGAAAGGTAGTCATGCCGACCATGAGTCTCAAGTGTGCATCCTGTTCTGTGGTTATGTTTAGGAAACATGAAAACTTCAGCAAATGTCATACAATGGTCATGATGATCTTTAAATATGGACAATAATTTGTCATTTTGCCGCGGTATTCTTTTTGTATTAAATTATGTTGTTTAATTTTCCCTCACTGCTAAACATATTGAAAGATCCCCATGAAACATTGTTTAATAATGTGAGAAATAATTAAGAGTAGACATTGGTGTGTAAATTGAGATATTTTGATGGAAATTATATTAAACATGTTATCAGTGGTTTTTCTAATAATAGGTTCAGGAAAAAAAATGGACTTCTTGCAAATATTAATTACAATTTCAAAATGTTTTTTTTTTTATCCTGTTATCCATCTGCAAGTATAATCATCATTTGTGCCAAGATTAATACAAATAATTTCCTAAAAGTGCATTCAGTTTAATCTTGAAGCAGCTAAAAATGTTCTGTATGCGAGTGTGTGCATTTGACCAGCCCCAGCCCTCACTGAAAGATTAGCCTCTTACGTTTGATTTGGAATTAATACTTATTCTTCATCAAAAAGGCCAAGATACACTTTATCTGAAACACAAAAATGAGACAAGACAAACAAAGACGAAAGGACAGGCAGTAACATCACGAGCAGTGGAGTGGTATATGAACCCCAGACCTGAACACAGAGCGGTGATGTTGACTCAAACACCGGCTCAGCAGCCACTGATGACCTGAAACTATACGGAGCAATGGGTCATAATAGATACTGGGCCAGGATCATGCAGCAAGACCCCCACAAGCAGGCAAGAGTGGAGGGGCAACACAGACAGTGCCCACACTCCTCGGCAAGGAGTGGAAACAGCATTGACGAAAAACTAACCAATGCAGGAAAACGGGGATGAAGACCACACAAACAGACAACGAGCCCTAGACATACCCCAGAATGGCAAGCAGCACATAACACGAGCAAATGTCCACCTCTAACAACCCCCTGTCAACCAGTTACTGAACTGGTTGACAGGTCCAAGTGGTGTGAAAATAATCATCTGTGCTACCCAAGGTGCCATGTGAATATCTATCTGTGCAAGCAAATCCCATTTCAAACATTTTCATGTGATTGATGTGTGTTCTTTGCAAAGTTTTATATTCTATAAGTTGTGAATTTATTTTAGTGGTCATGGAGATATTGTCTTTGTTGATTTGATTCCAAAATTAGGGGTTGAGATAAAACAGTCTAGTCATTCTCCCATGTTATGGTTGAAAGTGTTATGAAGGTATCTGACACAGACATTAAGAGTTTTCAATTTTCATTATTTCATCACATTGCAGAGAGGGTTGCAGTGTGTTCTTGGTTAAGTTAATTTTCGGACGTGATTATTGATTTTAATTGTTGTTAGTGGAAAAACCGGTGTCTCCCATCCCCATACATTCGGATTAGTGTATAAAAAAATGAATAGATATGCTGTCCTGCCTTAGCAGATGCACATCTATTAGAAAATGTGCTTGTTACAAACCCACAGCTCTGATCACTGCAGCGTCTTAAATGAAGTTGAGAACAATATGAATTCAAGCGCCATAGGACAAACACACACAGAGACATGCACACTGACACAAATACAATAATTTTAAACATTTCCTTAAAGCAAGTTTTCAACCCAAATACTATTTTAATTAATGTGATGTAGACTTGTGTTTTGTCCCCAAAGCAATACAAGACCCCAATGTAACTGTGTCAACAGATTTATGTCTCTAAAATATGAAGAATTTCTGTCCGTAAACACAATGATACACACGCTCACAAACACACAAAAACACACGCACACCAGACCGAGCATAATTACTTTCATCTGCAGCTTCAAAGCATCAATTAAACAGGAGAAAGGCCGGATAATAATCATAAGGTTATCCTCGTCGTAATGAGCCCAAGTATTCATTGTGACACATCAGAACACTAGCTCAGCATCTACCCAGCAAAAGGAAATGCATTAACTCAACAGCAGGGGAAATAATACGGAGAGGTGCATGCAAATAACGGAGCAGGAGAAATCTTAATATTTAACAAATCCAAAAGTTTTAAGACTTCCCTCGTTATAATTACCACATTGTAGAATAAGGGAAGTGGCACCTTGTAGGAGTTTGAGATTTGATCCAAATGTAAAGTGCATTATAAATAAAATGTATTATTATTATTAGTGACAAGTACATGTTTTATGATCACAGTATTCAACTAAAGTGGTTCTGTATGAAGTTAAATTCCTGCCAGTCTGCACACAAACGCAACACAATTCGCGAGCAAAAGACAGTGTGATTTGTGAGCAAAGAGAGTGGGATCCTGTGCTACAGACAAATGCAGCATGTCTTTCAAATACAAATTTGCATTTACAAGTATAAGAAAAGCTATCCTACAACTGCACAAAAAGAAAAACCACACGTGACTTTAGGCATAAATTTACCGCATGAGAGACGTGCTATTTGTACACGAGCGTTTGCCAGAGAGATAGCGGGAAAATAGTCTCATTATACCAACAGTCCACTTTGTTGTGTATATTGAGCAACAAGAACTGTCCACAGTGGGCCATAAATGATCAACATTGCTCATCTCACACCAACCATAGCTCTCATGGAACAACATGAAAGTAGCACTACATCTTAAGGCAATCAACATAAACTGGTCCCCTCGCTACTATGCTGCTACGCTTAAGTGCATGAGGAAATAAGGACACAGCCAGATGTAGAATCAAATCACTGAACAAGGAAACAGAGACATGAAAAGGTTTGGCATGAGCTGCTGATCCTGATCAAACATCAGAGGGAAGGGCGACAGCATATCTACTTTAATTTATCATCAGTGTTCGTGGAGCTCGAAAACATCATATCCAGGTTGTCAGGCTAAAAATGAACCATCATTTGAGTGCATCTCATTGTAATGGAATATTCCACAGAAACTTCAGACTCCAAATTGTATGGCAAAAGTAATGATTCATATGCATTGATAGCATTAAGCAACTTTTCTCAGACATATAATTGATTGGATAACTCATTGAAATTTTCAGAATATACTGTCAATCACTTTCTGCAGTCATATTTATGCACCATCACGATGAAGAGAAAAGTCTGTGTTGATGTTCACATGCAAATCTTGGTGAGAAACTTCCATAAAAAGGTGTAAGCAGAAGCCTTTTGGGTAGCCTTCTGCTTTAACATGATTGAAGCATTTTTGCAGTATTCAGCAAAATAATATTCAAGGATGACTGGCTGAAAAAAAGTGCGACACATTTTTGATTTTTGGGATATTGCTATCGTGCCATAGGTAAGTCAAGATAACGACTTTCAAACATTACTTTGTGACATACATTGGTCAAGCGTACATTATAACCAGGAGCTGAAGCCTATGCAGCTGACATTGGGCGAGAGGCGGGGAGCACCCTCTTCAAGTTGCCAGTTTATCCCAGCACCTGACTAATAATGTGTAGCCACCAAAGCAGGAATGACCCATCAACACAGGTGGAGTTCATGGAGACGTTCAAGAGAAATTTGCAGTAGATTCTTTGAGTCATGTAAGTTGTTTATCCAACATATCCTAGAGATCGGATTGAGATCTGGGAAATCTGAAGGTCAAGAAAAGACCTTGAGCTCACTGCTGTTTTAGATTTGATGTTGACATGCCCATTGTAGGTGGTTTTGGTGGTAGATAGGTAACTTTTCCAGCAGTGTCTGCTAAAGCAGCTCCTCTGTGGGACTGGACAACCAACAATATCTGCAGTTCAGGATATGTTCTGACCCAGCCATTCTAGACATAACTTTTAGAGGTCGCACAGGTCCTCAAGTTTGCCCATTTTTACTGCTTCCAACACATCAACTTGAGGGACAAAATGTTTATGCATATATATATATATATATAAATATATAATATAAATACATATAATTTTAGCCCAAGACTTCAAGTGTCTGAATGGGTACTGGACTGGTGTCAAGGATGCAGTATGAGACTGTAGGAAAAGCAGAATGTCAACCTCTCTAAGAATACCTAAAATTGCTATGCCCATTACTACATAACTGTTGAGATATTCCTACTGTATTTTTCAATGTCTTGCTTGGGGAAATGTTTTCCGTTTTGGGAAATTGTTGGTAGTGACCGTTACGAGAAAACATCTGCATAAACATAATATTTTTTTAAGGAAACTCCAAGTATTAGATGGTGAAATTAGGGCAATAAATGCTGACAGGGAAGTAATGGTGCTACAAAGCAACATTTCAATCCATTTCTCAGGATTCAGGGACAGGGATGTCAATCAATCAATCAATCTTTATTTATATTGCGTCAATTCACAATGTCTCAAGGTGCTTTCCAGAAAGAACACTCCTAGACCAAACTCTATGTGGATATGCATTGTAAGAAGTACTTGTGAAAATCCATCTTGGTAAAGGTACATTTCTGGGACACACATGTCCTATGCTTAAATATGGGTTATAAGGTGCATTTCTCAAATATGTCACGAACCAATAGCTTTTAAAGGGGACTAAAATCATCCCTGCGTTGACATGCTTATCATGAAAAAACACGTAAATGACAATAAGGGCCAATGTTGGAGCCCCAAAGAGCTGTGCGAGTTCTGCCACTATATCCCGATATTACAGTTTTATTATCCCTGTTAAGTAACTCAGGGAGCCATAGACTTCTAGAGCTAATAGACAGATTCCTCTGTTTTATACATTATGAGTTTCACCCAGTTTTGCAATACCATGAGTGTAAGAGTTTGTCCACTGCTCTTAACCCTTGTATGGTGTTCGGGTTCGGTATGAACTGTTTTCATTTTTTTCGAAAGAAAAATAATATGATTAATTATTTTTTCAAACTCAGACTCATTGGCCTTGGCTCATTTTCTGTACACCGCCTTACGCATTTATATTACGTACAGGATGTTCGGGTCCACTGGACCCGGGGTTAAGAAAAAGTGTAGAAATTGTAGGTCCTGTGTACCTTCACTCTGTCCTCCTCCTGTCTGGGCCGGCTGCAAGTGTGTGTGTGTGTGTGTGTGTGTCTGTGTGTGTGTGTGAGTGAGTGAGTGAGTGAGTGAGTGAGTGAGTGAGAGAGTGAGAGAGTTTGAGTGTAAGCTTGAGTGGGTGAGTGCACCGCCTCGCCCTGTTTTACAACCCTAGGCCTAATGTCACCATTGATAGGCAGCTGATGCCATTTAGGCGTTGTTGCCCCTTTAGGCAGTATATACCATCTAAACCTGCAAAATATGGTATAAAGATTTGAGCTGCCTGTGATGCCACGTCCTCAATTGCTTTGAATTTAAAAGTCTACACGGGGACACCTGATGGAGGTGCCCCTGAGAAAAAACATCAAGGAATGAGAGTTCTCCTGGAAATGATTCAGGGACTCAGTGGACACAACATCACATGCGTCCATTTTTTACCTCGCACAAGCTGGAGCGCCTAAACAGGAAGATGACCATGATGACCATATCGTGAGAAGGATATGGAAAACAAGTCCAAGCTCCCAACCCAACTGCTGACTACAAAGAACAGGCTTGTCAGGTCTTCTAAGTTTGTGTACATGGCTGACAAGTCCCTGTATCCTATGTGCCAAAGAAAGTAGTATGCTAGTATGAATGGGGCTGATGTGTTGTCCAGAGTGCCATGGTTACTGTAAGTGTTCAGCTTGTGTTGTTTAAACTAACCTAAATGGGAAACATTTCTAAAGCAGTTCAAATAAATAAAAATCAATAGTTATGAAAAACTTTGCTTCATTTGTAAATTTGTTCAGTTTTTTTTTTAACAATATCTCGGTTATAATTGTCTTTAATTGAATTTAAAACCCAAAAATGTAGCGGGTCCACCAGACCTACGAACACTGGCTGAATAACAAAAATACGAACATAACACAAGGGCTAAGTCAAAATAGCTCCATCAAATTTGCAGCAATTTCTAAGAGTGTAGGTCAGTCTCTGACAACAATCCTGTTTCGAACAGTGAATGCAATTTGTAAACATGAAACCGAAGATACAGAGTTCAATAATTTAACGATTTAAAAACACTGTTTAACTGCCAAAACTTCCAAACAGTTGATCCAAATTAGTTCAATTTGTTCAAATATGAATCGACTCAAGGAGATCTAGCTTGTCACAATTTACTCAAAAATATCCTACTTTACTCACTACAAGGAGCTTTTTGTAACAAAAGGCCTTGTTTTCAGACATAACTTCACATTTAATTTGAGGAGTTGAAGAGTTCAGCTGTACAGCTGTCGGGGACTACAGCATAGGCTGCTATGCCTTCTGAATGTACACTTGTCTCTTCTGTAGTTTTTTTTGTCTGTTTTGTGATTCTTCAAATGGACATGCAAAGATGAAAGAACAATTTTTGGACTTGTCTGACAATCATCATCATCATCATCATCATCACCATCATCATTACAATAGTATCTTCTCTTATTGACTACAGACTGGCCCATCCCCTTAGGGACTTTGCAACCTTCCTTCCATTAATGAAGCACTGACCTTCTGAGTTAATTAACTTTCAGTCTTTTCTCTCCCTCTTCAATGACAAGAGTTACAGTTATTAATTTCAAGAGTTTGTCCATGTTTATCATCATTGTGTTTATAGTCTATAGTACTAGCCTTCGCCTTTCTCTCGCTAATAGCAGGCTTGCAAAGAAAACTATTTTACCGTTAACCTCAGGGAAGAGGACATCTCTCAGCATTGTTCTTCGAAGTTTCAAGGACACTGCCTAGCATAGATTTAATTTTAGATCAGCTTCAGAAGGACCATTTTAATATTTCAGGGTTAAATCATCAACAGGAAATAAGAAAAGCATGAGCCAAACAGACTCCACTAATGGGTATGTGATTACATTATTAATAATGCAGAGTAAGGTAATTGGCATTATATGAAAATATGCATGGTTTTATTTTTGGATCTACCTTAGGTGACAGTGATTACGCAGGGAGTAAGTTATTCTGACGTGGATAGGTGAGCTCTCCCTGGCTAATGTCTAATGTTCAATGCTAATGTCTAAATCAGACAGAATGACCAATGATACAGACCTTTTTTTCACAACGTGCTTGATTAACGATTGGGAATGTTCCCACTAATGAGCTAAATTTATTGCTGTGACATAATGTCACCAGTGATGGCTATCTCAAAAATTGTAGGAACAAAAGTGAAACCGTCATTGATCTTTAATGAAAGAGAAAGCCAATAGAATAAGCTGAATGCACTAAAACTTAAACCTGTCTATCTAACAGGTTAGATACAGGATTGTTTGGTTTCCATAAGAGATTTGAGCCCAACTGATGAATATGTATTACGATTAATATGCTCCTTGCAAATTATGAATCTTAAGTAATTTTCTATACATTATATTTGAAAAACAAAACAAAGACAGCATTAATATCAACAAGTTTCACATTGTTTATCAAGAGGGATAGAACGTGTTAGAGTAAAAAAAAGTTAAAGAAAATACATTTTGAATTTGAATTTTGATCATTGTTCACAACTTAGTTTGGCTATTCAGGGTAATGCAATTTACCGCAATGTAGGCAATGTTTATTTGACAAGTCGTCACATGCTCATCAGCTTAAATAATGAAATTAAAGTTAATAGCTGTGAGGAAAGTGGAGGGAAAGAAAATATACATCATTTAATAAATCTCGCCGTGCAGCTTTGATAGAAACCCAACACACACATCTCAAACACATGAGCATTTGGATCAATTCAAATGTAGTTCTAAGGGCAAATCTCCATATAACCGTAAAACATGTACCACAGAATAATCCAAATTCAGAAAGCCTTGTCGGCTTTGTACGGCAATATTAAAGGGGACATGCAAAACTATGAACTCTCTTGTGGGTAAGATATAGTCAAAGTGTATGACATAGTGTCAAAAATACAAAAATTACATAAAATCATGTTTTTTTTCCTACCTCGGGTGTGATTATGTACCCTGCGGCGGCCTGTGGATGAGCTGTGCATGACATGCTGGTAGTGGGACATGTCTGTTGAGGCATTGGAAACCCGGAAACTGTCCTGGAACCTCTGCATCAGATCTTCTACCGACTCTGTGCTTGGGTCAATAGCTGTTAAAGTGAAAATGGAGGGTAGGTTATAAAAGGTTAAAGTTTTGCAAATATGGACAGACACATGATATTTAGAAGAAACACGAAACACATCCATAGATGGATAACAGCTAAACATAGGTTGTGTTTTATTCATCTCTCTCTCTCTCTTTTGGGAAAGATTAAAGATTGAAGAAGGTCATGATTAACTATAGGCTATTCCATTTAGATGTCAAAAAAAAAGCAGCAGGAGCATAGAGCTTTTTGCCTCTATTCCATTTTTCTGGCCTTGAAATGATTCCATCAATTTAATATGTTTTCATTTCTAAGGGGATAGTGCCAAAACTTCCCCTGATGGTCCCATCTCACTTTTCCTGATGAATGGTCCCAAAACAAGAGGAGGGAAAAGGAGAGGCTGCTTAAAAGAGGAGCTGGGTTTCTTTTCATTTCAAAAAATGACATAAAATTCTGAAATAAAAGTACTATTCCAGGACTTCCAGGACTAGATATGTTCCGGCCCGTTTCTGCAGTGACTGAACAATCCTTCATAATAATGCTTTAGTTAAAAAGGAAAAAGGTAGAATGTGTAAGAAACAATGTACCTACAGCACTTTGCTTAGCACACTGTCTTATTCAATTCCATTTTTTATGTAAAGGAGAATAGTTTTTCCATCGTGGTAGCATTATATCTACACACAGCTTACTGGGTTGGACAACTGTGGCCTGCAGCACACATTTGCTTGAAAAACTCTGAACAAAGCTCAGTCCCCAAACTCACAGCAGTGTTGTCATTACCAAAAGATGTGGCCATTTATCACCCCGACCAGCTAACTCCCCACCTATCATCAACATCTTTTGATCTGTCAGTCTGCCTCTGAGGTACTCTTTCAATGAATAATGGTGATGTGTTGCTCCCAGTAGAGGCTCATCATGCATGCCAATGAGTGTGTGAGAGCAGGGGAAGAGGTGGATGAAGAGGATAAGGGTGGGTGTGAAGAGCTGCATTATTTTTGATACAGTAAATGGAAGGCTAACAACCATAGATTCACTGAAGACTAGAGACAAATATTATCAGTGTAATATTTGTTCTGATTCACTCGTGGCTAAAATCAAGCTCAGTTTGTCAAGCATGACTATTTCTGTCCACAGTAACAAGTCCTTGTAACCAGATGTGAAGACTAACTAGGATTTTATGAGATTAATGACGGATCATTAATTTGTTTGGTCCTTGAATGTACCTTCATGTGTCAAACCCAATATGTATGTCTTTGTGTAGCACTCTCAATAACACTTGGAAACTGGTAACCACAACATGAATTACTTGGGTGTTTTGCATTCTGAACACTTTCATCATTCCACTCCAGTTACAAAATATTCTTTTCTCAAATGTTCTCAAATGTTAAAGCTATCACATCCTTACAACCCAGCCACTGCCAGCCTTCACACATGATTTAGTCTCAGGCGTGGCCTAACAGGGCCTTGAATGATTGCAGTGACTGCTTTAGCACATTTCGTAAAATCCTTGAAAATAGTTATCTTTTGATCTGAGATTGTATGCCTCTATCAGAGCAGGACCTAAACAATATAAGACAGTGGCTTATAATGTTAACATCGTTATATGTCTTATTGGAATCAAACCGGGACTCAAATTCTGGCAAAATTGACAGCAATCTTTCTTTTCTTTCTTTCTTTCAATCTTTCTTTCATTCTATCCTCCTTCCTTTCTTGCCACAGTATTCTTTGTGTACATTTAACTACACTCTGATTGATATCTCATTGCTTACTTTTTGTAGCTTTGTTTAATAGTAACTAACTATCCAGTGTATATGCAAATTGAAATTATATCCTTTTTTTTTGCTATTAACTCACTGACATTGCACTAACCTCTTGACCAAAGCAAAAGCCATGATAAATCTACATACAATTTATTCTGGTCCAATTGTCACAACTGAACAACGAGGACCTACATGAAGAGGCACAGTAACAAAAGAACAGTTCTGAGATTTGCTAATCAACAGTTCAATGCAATGACTAAGACGAAATACATGAGCAAATTCTTAATAACCAAGCAGCGTCCAATGAAACAATATAAGTAAACCAGAGAAAATTGTGAGGGAAAACTTACACAGGAAAAGCACAAGAGCAAAAAGGTAAACGCGTCAATTCGAAAACCGACAGATGCACAAGATAATGAGCTGACAGTGGATTCAATAAAGGCAAAAAGATGCTGGTGAGATAGTATGACAATCCAAGGAAGGAAAAAAGCTGATAGTGAAACGCAGGAAAGAATAGACAGACACAGAAAGGGATGAGGAGCATAACTTATAAAACAGGGACAAGAGGCTTAAGTGAAAACACAGAACACCAAATAGAGGGAAGTAAAGGGCAAATCAATCAGAAGGAAAACCCTGACATTAAGTGAAAAACAAAAGACATGAGAAATTAACTTAAAATAACATAAAACACAGTAAACATAAAACCCAGAACAATAACAATAAAACTTTAGAATAAAATAGGACAATTTAAGAGACCAATGATACGCAAGAGGCAATTCACTAAAAAATAAACAGCTAAGACAGCAGAGCCATGAGAACAATGTACAGGCAGAAGTAACAGTGAACACCAGTGAAGTGTATGGTCCTGTTAACTATTATCTCTCTTTATTTTCGAAAAGAACAGAAAAAATGCTTTAGCAAAAGTAACACTTGTCCCTTGTTGCAGACTGGCTTTGATACTGAAGCAGCTAGTCCAGCTCCTGCTTTTGGCAATGTCGCTGTAAAGTTTAATGCATGAACACCAACCCCTGGCTGTGAAGTAATGGTTTTGAGCACATGGCACTGAATCGAAAATAGCTGCACAATTTTTCTTCTCTTTTTTATGGCACCAATTGTACATGAGCGCATAGGATGTCACACATTGATGCAATTAAGGAGGTCAAATCTGGTTAGTTAATAAACATTCTTACATGTGCTAAAACATCTCAGAATATGGACTACAGTATTCATTACTCGGCCTACTGTAAAAGCTCTGCTATGGTTCCAAAAAGGATAGTAATGGAATGCACACAGATAAGATATCCTTGCACAAATCCAATTGTAAGTTTAATTTTTAAAACAGTTTGGTATGCAGTGAAGAACTGTTGGATATAATAGATCTAATATATTAAAGTTGCGTATTTAATATTTTGGCCATTATAGGTGGTTCTGCCGATTGAGTGGCAATTCATGCTTATGATTGTGATAGGGGTACCTCAAAGATCTTACTTCAGCAACTTTTTTCATTTATTGCATGCGTATAAATTATAAAGAAAAAGTTGCACCTTTGATTGTCCCTTTTTGTATTTTATAACATCTTTATTTTGTAATTGCAATGCATTTAACTGTTTTTTAATATTCAGGTTTGGTTTTCACGTTTTCTTGATGAAATGGTAGGACTGGCATAATTCATGTACTTGGAATCAACAAAAAAAAAGACTGGGTGGCACTTAAGTTTTAATCAGCTACGAGTGGATGTGTGTATGCATGCATAAATCTTTCAAGGCCTCCTGCAACTCTCTTTATCTCTTTTTTGTTCCATTTGAGGACAGAATAGAATCCAGGGCAAAGACAGTGTATCTACTAACATGATTGAAATTAACCATATATTATTTGTCTCTAAATTAAGTTTTTTCTTTTTACAAATGTCCTCTGCTCCTAAAAACACACACGTATGGAAACCAATCCATCCAAGTGGTGTTTTAGTTAAGTCAGTCGAAGGTGGGAGATAGTGAGTGGGGTTCTGTATATGAGGGAGCTGCTTGTGTTTAAAAAAGTAAATGTGCTGCCTGCAGCTTCATTAGCATGTCGCTTAGGAAAAGCCTGCATCCTTAACAGCATCTAGTGCTACACGATCCTTTTAAATAGGGTATACTAGAATATACTGGAAAGTGAACTCAAACCATGTATGTTCAAAGCAACACCCTCATATAATTACCAACAAGATGGTCTTCAACCAGCAGAAATCACACTTCAACCAGACATGCATGCATTCTTTAATCATGGATACAAGTTTATGTATGTACAAGTTTGTTTATCCTATTGTTCCTCCTGTAGGTATCATCCTATCTATTCTGTGATCCTTAATTACCAACTTCTGTCTGAAGCAGCTACAGTGATATTTTATTTTGACATTTGTATTTCCCTGGACTCCAAGTCCACACTGACTTCTTGTTTTGAGTTCAATGTCAGCTAAAGCTCTGGCGCCTTTTTTGTTCTCCTTTTAGTCGCCCATATGCCTTATCTGCAGCTACTCCCTTATCAGTGATGAGTTTGGTGTTTGTTAACACTGTCTCATAAGCAGTGGTTGTCAACAACCCGCTTCCTCACTCAACTCAAGTTCTTATTTGGCCTGGGCTCTATGCCTCGTACAAGGGAAATAGGCCTTCTCAATTTTATGTTTTTTTCCCCTTGAACGCTGTTAAACTTCAAGTGTATGTGTGTGTGAGTGTGAGCGTCTTAATGCAAAGCAATATGCTACTTAACTCATGTCCTGACTCTTTTTCTTTCCTTTTTATTTGTTGAATTCAGGAGCTGATAACAGCTAAACTTGAAGAAATCTCAAACTGTAATAGCTAACCAATGTGCTGACATGTGACTCAAAAGTGGATACACTCAAAAAATGGTTTGCTGTTTCCATTTAACCCATGCATAAACGATTTCCACCAAACAAAGCTGCGTTAGATATCATGCCATAGCATTATTAACATGAAAAATAACGGATCTGTGTACAACTAATATGACTGTATTGGATAAATTTAACTGTATTTATTTTCTTCTACATAAACTAATGTGCAGTACAGTATGATTCTGCAAGTCACTCAAACATGCCTCAAATCAATTCTATTTTGTTAGTCTGACAAGTTATATCGTTATGTTACACCTGCTTATGAGGGCCAAAGGTACATTATGATACAGATGCAACTCTACATCCACTCTCAGAGACTTGGAACACTCAACATCTTAACCGGATGCAGCTGGAGTGGCAACTTCAATCGTGGTACACCCTAATTTGCTTTTACCACATCCTCCATTTTCTTTGTCAAGCCTCCCCTGGGACCTCATTGGCAAGCAGTGAAATACGGTGCCATCTGCTTTCTAACAGACATGAACTCTGCGTTATTTTAAGGATCTGTGAAGGTGAAAGGACAGGCTCGCTGGTTACAGCAAGTAACCCAACAAATTGTAAGCATTAAAAAGATGCTATCAGAATCTCAGACTAGTTAACTGCTGCAGGGTTCTTATAATGGGAACAAGTTATTAGGGCTTATTAATCAACAAAACAAGGCAAGATTTTATTTGTTACTCGAAACCAAGTTCACAAAACACCCTCAATAATCTCACAAACCAAACTCAGTAGTAATCCTCAATACTCAAAGCCAAGACACATTTCCAACACACACACACACTTTTCTGTAATGTCCTATCAAAATAAGCATTTGGATACGGTGATTCACTTGGCATGGGCAATGAAGCTTCAATTAAGTGACTATTAGCGTGAGGAACAGAGACACAGCTTAACTTATCATTACTGAGGATATATTATTGAAGAATGTTGGACATTTGCGGCCTAAAATATTTTTCTATTGTAAAATGTTGACATTAATCTTATCCCATAGGTTTGGGAAAGAGAAAGAGGCCTTTGCAGTTATTACTACTAGTAGTAGTAGTTACACCTTGTTTCCAATAAATAGGCCCTATATTAAGTCTCGCCCAGGTATATAAAATCAAAATTTTGTAGTTTCGTCTTTTTATTCCCCTCTACTGAATGTTAGCTGACAGATAAAAAGTTCTTCATAAGAGAAACAAAGGATTCCAGTTTTTGTCTGAATGTTTGTCAACTCACAACAATGTGGAAAAATAATAATCGCTTGGTCAATTAGCTTAATGTTAACATATAATGGGAATTGCCTTGTACATGCTAATAGAATTAGCATTGATGTCGCAACCGTATCAAACTATTTACCAGTATGTAAAAATCAACTATTTCCATTTACTTACATGTTAGTTAAACTTGAAAAAATGTTTGTTAATGATTAATGATTTTTTTTTTTTTGAATATAATATGAATATAATAAAGAGAGGCAAACTACAGAGTTCCTAGAAAAAAAAAACTTGAACATGATAAATTACTGTTAATCTGCGTGAACAAAGCCACCATAGAAAATATGATATGACTGAAAAAGGATTACAAAGTTTTATATCAATTCGAAATGTTAAAAAATCAGTTTATGCAATACACCCCAAGAGGATCAACCGTATGCTAATTTCATCAAAATAGATCATTTATAGAATGCTGATCAACTTTAAGTCCGCTGTGATCTTTCAAAATAAGAGTAGTTAAAATACACTGCTCAGCAACATGAAACAGAAAAAAAATTAAGAAGTCAAATTCTTTATAATAGGCTTTGCTCATAGATATGGGATCATCATCAGTAGGAATCATTTGCTGTGCATACTTATTAATGAATATATCAAGGAATCGTCATTGTCGGAAGCAATCGGCTCCAGATCCTTCGTTTTAACGCGATAACTCAAAACTGTATAAAATATCATTTTCAGATTCAACATCAATTTAATTTGAGGAGTTCAGGGGGATTGTCTATACAATGCAGAGGATTGTGGACTTTTTAGGGATATACCCTTGCAGTCTGGGACAACAGTATAGGTTTAGTTATAATTTGTGTGGGTAGTATTTCATTGTGCCATTAGTTGTCTCTTTCTTATCTTCATCATTTTCTGCATTTCATCTCTTATTTTTCATCATTTCATTGTTTTATTGTTGCCTTATTCTGTATATACTTCCTAACTACGTTTGTTTCTTTAATCGCTTGTAAAGCCCTTTGAATGAGAATTGTGTTCAAGGCACTTAATACCACACCTATAATATCTATCTTGTATATAATATAAACAAGATAAATTACCTTGAGCTGCTTTAATATGCACCAAATTTGGACTAAATAGTATCAATGGTTGAGAAATGATCGACTAAAATTTTTAAATATAAAAAATATATAACTGACCTTTCCCAAAATAAATCCAGTCCTTCCTCGCATTGAAGTGTATGATTGTGTAAATTTTGAAATTGGTCCATGAAACAGTTTCTGAGGTATATCTGGAAAAACATTGCTTTTCTGAAAAAAGCTCCCCTTAGTGAGTAAAATTTGAACTGACTGAGAGTAAAATATGATATATACAAGATAGATCTCCTTGAGTTGATCCATATTCACCCAATTTGGACTAAATCACACCAAAATTCAGGAAGTTATGCCCTAAGAAACGTCTTATATTATAAAAAGCTCCCCCTAGTGAGTTAAAAATTCATTATCGATCGAAATTATGAGAAATACATTCTCTAGTCGATTCATATGCACCAAATTTTAACTAAATCAGAAGAACAGTTGAGAAATTATGGCAAAAAATATTTGGAGATAAAGCTCAGCCTAGTGTTGCAAAAATACAACCAAAGTTTCCAAAAAACACACATCACACACCAGTTCTTCCTTGGACAAAGGTGTTTGTGGGTACAAAATTTGAAAATGATCGGCGGTGGCAGAGGATATCCTAGATTTTTCAGGGATATGATAGAGTTTGATTTGAATAACAGCAGTGAAAAAAATCTGGATGGTTGAACTTCACAAACAACAAAGAGGGCAGCATTAGTCCGATGTACAAAAACATGTTTAAATGTGGAATAATCCAACAGTAGTTGCAGAAGCAGTTGTTTCTAATAACAAATTGCCGTGCAGAAAACAAAGTCTGTTTCAACGATGTCTGTCTGATGCCTGTATCAGAAAATTACATACAGTTCAAAGAAGGACAACTGCTTTTCTGTGAGTACATAAAAAAACCACAGAATGTCTGCCTAATTCAAAAAGTCAACTGAACAAGAATAGGCCTGCTTCATCCAAATTGCTGATCCACCCTAGGGGAATTAGTGTCTGTCAGAAACAGAACCTTACACCATGACTCTCTGACCATTAATAGTGCTTGACCCATATTTCTCTTAGGATCTAAATTATATTTTCACAAGGAAAACTGCAACATTTTCAGGTTATTCAACAAATGTGCCCTGAGGCCGATTTTCATACAACCTATAATGCAGCTCAGAAGATTGATTACAGATGTTTGAATACACACACACAAATTAGTCGTGGAATCCATTTCATATCATACTACATGTTTGCTACATTTTCAGGCAATAATTAGATTGCCTCCATAGTAACTGATTTCAGCGAAATATATACATATTATTTATTAGTGCATTGTATGCTCTTTTCACTATGATTTGGTAAAAACGTTTGCTCTAGACAAATGTCAAAGTGGACGTTGCATGGATTACCGTTAACTGGATTTCTTAAATTAAAGCTCTTCTTAAAAGTAAAGCAAACAAAGATTTCAAGAAGTAATTGTTTTAATTTACAGTTAGAGTACCTATAAAGATTAAATCAGTCAAAAGCATTTGGTTGAATAATGGCCCGATTATTCATAGGATCCTATTATATTCTGTGAAATTGAAATGGAGAAGAAAAAATAAATCACACAGCCGTTGCTGCTACCATATAAAATAAATGTTTTAAAAGCCTATTTGGATATTATTAGAGAAACTACTTTGGCTAAAATAACAAATATCACAGAAAAAAAATGACATACAAACTTTTTGTGAATTTCAGCACATATTGCCATCACATACATGTTTCAGGAATAGTTCATTATCTTTTCCTATTCTAACTATCCCCTCACAGCATTCATATTCTCAGAAGTAGATTCAGCCAGAAGGGAAATCATTTATGTAGACCTCTGGACCCTTAAAACTCCTGCTGTTTCAATTTAGAGCAACTTTGCAGTGGGAAAAGAAGAAAAGGGAGCCCAATAAATTAAATTTACCACAAATTTTTGTTTTTGTAATTTTTTTTTCTTTCCCTTTATCATTTCAGTTCTCCAACTTGAACACAGAAACAAACTCTGTAGACATATCTCTATTACCTTATTTTGTTCTCCTCCTCTACATGGCTTGGGGAGCAAATGAGTACAGAAGAGATCAATGGGGATGGAATACGGGTTCACCTTAGCCCCGATTCCCTCTGTGATTGCTTAAACTAGGCTACTGTTTAAATAGGAGTAGGCCAGTCCAGCTTTCAGCGAAAGCTCTGACAGCCCTGCCTCTGAAAGTATGACAGGTACACGAGAAGAGAGTAAGAGGTTACAGACAGATACAAACTAAAAGACAAAATTGTCAGGAGAGAAATGGAACACAGCGTTGGAGAAGACAAGAGATCCAGATAAGAATGGAAAAATGGCTGAGAGTTGGCCAGCGAGCCAGAGGAGATACGAGATGGGTGAACAAAGGACGTCAAAGAAAGAGGTAGTAGATGATGTTAGAAATGAGCTGCACATGAAATCTTGGGGGGATGGGAAGAAAAGGGTCATCACAGACGAAGAGGAGAGGAAGTGTAAGTGAATGAGAATCGATGGAGGGACAGAAAGTAAAAAAGAATAGTTGACTGGGAGGAATATATAAAATTATTAGTCAAACCTAAAGGTGCATATTGAACTTAAGAAAAAAGCAAAAATAAAATGGAAGTTTTCTCAGAGACATAAAGTCAGTTATGTATTGATGCCCATCCTGACAGTGAGAGCTACGCTGCAAAAACAGCAATACAAGACAGAAGCCTCTAACTGTCTGCCAATGAGGTAAGACAATTAGGGTAGATTCTCAAATTTGATCCTAAAAAATGAGAGACCATAATGAACCTTAACCTTAAACGGATTGAAAATTCAAGAAAGACTAATGTAAAATTTATATTTTGGTCTCTTCTTGAGCTGACTTTAATAATTGAAACCTTAATCTGGAGGCAGAGGTGTCACTCTCAATCACAGAGAGGGCCAATATTCAAAACTGAGTTCACCTGGAGGGCTGAAGAGGACTCAAATTGGCTTCGGTTAATGTAAAATATTATGAAAGATAATTCTTATTTTGTTTACTCATTTTATAGAATCTTGACCAAATTAAGGGAATAGAAAGGGCTCGAAATTACAGATACATTTTAAAATAAATGAAGATAACTCATTTTTATGTCTCACTCTCTGTCAGCAGAGTTTCACTGAATCGTTTCCAATGAAAAGTTTTCAACAACAACCGCCAGAAAATAACATTATTCAATTAGTCAGTTATATCTAAAATCATTCTATTAAAATTAACAATATCAAAAAAAGGAACTTTAAATGACATTTTTTACATGACTGGGTTGATTTAGCCGGTTAAACAATAAAAGTAGACTGTTGGTCCAATTATTTGTTACTGTAATCAGGAGCAGCTTCTACTCAGAAACTGTAAGGTGCAAGAAAAACCTTCAGGTTGGTAAAATGTGCATTCTATTTACCAATATGTGTGCGACTTACTAATATGTTTATTATTTTACGTTTATATTTTTCTCTCATCCCTATCCCTTCAGGGTGTCCGTAGCATCTCTTGTAAGGATTAGCTTAAAGTTTATTAGAGTGACTGGATAAATGCTGATATCTGAATACAGGGAGCGGAAAGGAGAATCAGCGCTGACGCGTTGGTTTACATACTGCAGTCTGGGATTAGTAGTGTCTATGCTGTTTGTGCTGTATGACAGTGGACCTGATATTATAGAAATTAGATATTGTCTCACAAGCTGAAAATAATTGTGGATGTGGGCGACAAATCACGACCGTGTAACAAACCGATTGTTACAATTTTTAACCAATTTGTTGTGTTGGGCGTGTCGTTTTGCGTCAATATACACAAAGCGGTTCTTCCTAAAATATTGCCTTTGTCGAGGGGTTAATTTCAGCAAATATATGGTAAATGATAAATGGACTGTACTTAATTAGCCCTTTTCTAGTCTGCTCGACCACTCAAAGCACTTTTTACAACACGAGTCAGCATTCGCCCATTCACACCAACATTCATACAGTGGTAATAGGGGCTGCGATGCAAAGGCACCACATGCTCATCAGGAGCGGTAACCATTCACACCATCATTCACACACCAGTGGTTAAACCACTGGAAGCAACCTGGGTTTCAGTATCTTGCTCAAGGACACTTCAACATGTGGACTGCAGTGGCCAGGGATCAAACCAACGACCTTCAGATAAGTGGACGACCGCTCTACCAACTGAGTCGCCCCATATAAATTAAGAGTTATTGGAGAAATGTGAATGGCAGTCTAGACAATCAGCACTGACCTCCATATCAGTGGAAAAGGAATTTCTGATGGAATTGAAAGGCAGCAGTGTCCTATATGACCGTGGCTTTCATTCCTTCATTATCCTTTATACTCATCTATGTGTCGGCTCTAGGATAAACTGGCGACACCTCCAGGGTGTACCCGGTGTCATTCTGCAACTTTTCAAGAAAGACAGGAGGATGGACTTTTTCTTTAAATGACCAACAACTTCGGTGAGTCCAACGGATTCTCATGGATCTTAAATAGCAGTTGATTATTACTGGCTTTGGATGGTTGATTCTGTTGTGTTTTGAATTAGGTCCGGATTATCTGGTGTTGCCAGCGTGGCTTTCGGCATGTTGGTTTAAAATTGGTGAAGTTATTTGATGGCGGTTTCATTAATTAATGAAAGTATAGCGCTTAAGGCCCAGGTAGAAAATCCGGCGACCCCCACTGATCTGTTATCATTAAAGATATAAACCAAATTAGCCTCCTTTGTTTTCCTTTTCTGAGCACCTCATGCCTTTGTGCAAAACATTGATATCAGCAATATTAGGATGTATTTTACTTGGTATTGGATTGGGAAAAAAATCAGTAGTATCGCACATCACTATTCTCTGATCTAAAGGTTATTTTTAATTATTAAGTCTAGCTCAAATATTTTACATCAGCTGATTTAATCATAATTTATTATAATGTGCTACTGTAAAATAAAAAAAACTTTTACAATCTAAAAATATACAATCCAGTAAGTAACAATTTTAGACTTGTTTGAAAATCCATTGTACTATCTTAACCTTTAATTAGTCAGGGACGTTTCACAGAGACCAATGCTGTCTTCTAAAAATTCACACAGTTGCTGCCCAGTACAACCAGAGTCTGATAGGCAGCTCCTTGGGGGCAATTAGGATTAAGGCCTCATTCAAGGGGGAAAATGAGGGCGGATAAAACGGGAGGGTCAAACACAGCTATATCAATTTCCCCGCTGAGAATCATCACTGGAGAACAGATTGAGCTGACGGCCTTCAGATTGAGCTGACGGCCAAATAGGCAGGCAAAACCTGCCTATTTGGCCTTTAGGACACCCCTGCCACATTCAGATAACGATGTGGTCATTCAAAGTGTTATTTTTTCCTCATATTTCTATCAACTAAATTAAGAAACATCAAACATTCTGTACACTTAAATTGCGTGTGCAAATGTGATTCCAAGATTCTTCCCCTTCCTTTTAATAAAAAAGAAATAATAAAAAAATGAAGACATGAGGAGATCATTATGACATATATACCAGTGGAACTACGTTGTAGGCATCACCACATTTGAATTCAATCCATGTCATAATCCATAATCCATACCCGTTAATGTTAGTAGTGGGCCGCCAGGACCAGCAAGGCCTTCTGTGCTGCCTATATATTGTCAAAATAAGAAAAATTATATCTTCACAATTTAAGAAACATTTTAATTAAGACTGCATGTATTTCAAATAGTTTGATCCCTTCAGTCTAGTAAAATCATTTCATTGTTTGTCTTATTGGCTTTTTCCAGTGAGCCTCATAAATAATAAATATGTCTTATCCAATCAGATTTCTTTTTCTCCGGATAAAAATCCTACTTTGAGACAATCAGATTTTTGAGGGACTCCCTTTTCTGTTAAAAAAAAAAAAGGGGAAATTTTTGAGTTGTTTTTGTTGCTTTATTCTTTAACCAATCAGATTTCAAATTTGTCATGTTGGTAATTTTCCTTCACATACTATGGTATTCTAGCTTGCCTATCGCCTCATCCGTATCGCATATACGGATTGCCAGTCGAAGAGCGAAAGTTGAGCTTGCATAAACTTTACTTTTACATGCATGTTTTGCCTCCATTTCAATAGAAACAGACCTTATAATGGAGCTGAAACATTCTCCATCTTCCATCTATCCTCCTTTTAAAGAAAGGAGGAAGGGTTTAGTAAGTATAATGGATTTTATGTATCTTACATAGCTGGTGATTATTGCATGCTATAGATGGTTGATGTTGATCAAGGACACTTCAACATATCTTGTGCTGTTGTTGTTGGTGTTAATGATGTACAGATCCAGTGGTTCGGCAGTGCCAGTGTAACTCTGAGCATGTATGTTTATGCCAAGCAGGACAATCACTAATTATATGGGAAATATTTAATATTTGAAACGAAAAAAAATGGATGGGAGAAATATAAAATTTGACAACCCTTCTTATTTCTTTTACATCTCAAAAATAAAAAAAAAGGGTTGGCACTGCATTTTCCTGCAATGACATTTTTCAGAGAATTGAAACCACTTAAAGGCATCTGAAGAAGAATAGATAGGGCCCACACCCCATCCTTTCTCTATCTCTTTCTTTCCCTCTCTCTCGCTTTGTCATTTTCAACCACTGGAGAGCATGTAATGTCCCATATTTGTTAGCCATGTTTTCTTCCTGCTAGCCTTTGCGTACTTGTATATTTTAATGGTCTATCTAGTTTTCAAAGGAGAAAGAATAAAATACTGTCTTGCCACAGGCAAGAGTAAAATATGTGTGTATCCCTATGTCAGCTGAACAGTGCAGGCCAATGCCTGACCTCTAACTGCTCCAGACAAAAATAAATGAAATAGAAACTTCAAACCGTCAAACCAACACCATACACACACTAACATATAGGCCAGGATTTCAACAGGTGTTCCTGAATCATGGTGCGAACACCAATGAACTCCTTATGCAAGAGCAACACCAAGATTTACATATTCTTTGTGAGTCATGGAAGAGTACAGTAATCATCATGCTGATGGATGAGTCAGCTTCCTGACACATTTCATGAAGCTCATTCAGTGGGTGTCGGACTTAATTGTGTCAGCACCACATATAGGAAAAATCCCATGCCAACAGAAGAAAAACGGAAGATATTTATTCAATTTCAATTTGGTTTCAGAGTTATGTTTGATTAGTCTTGACATTGACCACTCTTTCAGGAAAAAATTAACTGATATTTTTGTCTGACTAAAACCTCTGAAAATAACTGCATCCAATTGTTACCTCACTCAAAAGCTAGATGTCCAAATAATTGGTAAAATAACAATTTTGGTTGAGGCACTTCATTTATGCTATTGCAATTCAACCAGACTGAACTCCGCGGAAAGATTGAGTTTATTCTGAAGCATATCCTGGGTATAATAATAACCCTTATAAATAAGCTATCTGAACACCTGGAGAATTACACTGCATATGCAAGGATACTTCACTGATTATAAATCTGCTTCCAATGCAATCCTGTCCCACAAACTCACCAACAATCTGTACGACCTGGGATGCAATAACTCTTCAGTCAAATACAATTGGTCAGACTCATCAAGTACTCATTCTAAGTACAGGTGCTCCACATGGATGTGTACTCAGCCCACAACTTATACCCTTTTCATTCACAACTCCTTCCTCTTTTCCTTCAATCTACATCATCAAATTTGCAGAGGACACATCAATGCTTTATTTCATCTCAAATAACAAGAGACTGCCTGTGGGTGTGATCTGCAACAACCGGGACAGGGTTTGGCACAACCGACCCCAACTGTACATTAACGGCAAGACGGTGAAGAACGTAAAGGCCTTTAAATTCCGGGGTCAGAAGAGCCTACTTCATAACCACAGACCAATCAAATCTACCCCATCACCTGTTTGAGCCGCTATCCTCAGGAAAACGACTCTGTGCAAAGACTACTAGATTTCCCAGCAATTTATTTCCTAAAGCAGTCAGGCTCCTGGAAAACACTGCCCAGCCCAGACACTTCAAACTCTGAATAATTTGCAAAGACATTTTAGGGAGGTAGGCATTATATCACCATACTGATATTAAGTGTAAAGTATAGTGATATATTCATTCTTCTCATTATACTCATTCATTCTTGTGATTTTCTTTTCCTAGTAATACAATTCTGTTAAAATAAATTTAAAAAAACCTTGCACTAAATAGTCAAAAAGATGCTCCAGCCTTTTTTGCTAGTTTTGCTCTTCCAAGTTGATGCTCTTCAACGTTTCCCATGTTTTGATTTGGACTATGGGATGGAACAATTTACTAAAGGGGCTAAAATTGGATGCACGTATCAATTGATAACTTTAAAAACACCATAAAGAATGTGGTGATGGAGAGTCCAGCATGGGAGATGCACTGTTTTATCTTGAAAGGCTGCTAACTGTGAAAAGCTATCGTTGTTCTGTTAAATTTGTGTATACCATGTTGTATTTGTTGCATTTTTAAATATCTGATTGGCTGCTACCTTAGCCAGATCTCTCTGGTAAAATAAAAAGTTTCAATGTCAAGGAGGTTCCTGGTTAAATCAATAGAAAAATGTTTTAGAAAATGACAACAAAGATACACTGAACTTTGTAAATATTTATATAATTTTGCATAAAACTAATGGGTCAGGTTAGGCTGCTTAATTAAAATGATACAGAGCTGCTGATCAGGTGTGTGCACATGTCACCTGTGCAAACTACTATTAGAGAGTACATGGTATTTTACTGTCGATACCAGTCAGAAAATTTTTTTTCACTATAAATTATTATTGCATGTTAGCAGTAACACATTGAAATGTGGGTTATGTCGGACTGTGTACACCATTCTAGAGTGTATGACGTTTGAGAACAGTAGATATGTTTAACCTATGTCAATAAGTGTGTCATGTAGAATGCATTATTTATGTAATATTTGATTTAGGCTGTAAGAAATGGCTTATTCCTTATAAATATATTTTCTCCGTATATAATTCAACTAAAATATATTTAGCTGCTGCCGGATAACAAATTTACCTGTGACATATTCTGACATTTCTGTTTTTTTACATAGTATATAGTCTCCATACCTAAACTGTTTAACTTCTGCACACTCTGAGAATTATTACTAATTTCCAGATCTTGCTCCAGTGTTACTGAGAAATCTCCTTACATTAAAGAGAGGAAATTAACTAGAAACGACATTATGCAAATATAATAAGGATAGGAGGAAAATTTATCACACACCAAGATAATTCATCACACCCAGAAGCAATCTACTGCAGTTAATAGGCTTCAAGCAACCATATTTCCTACAATTGCTTATTGACCAAACAGAGGCTGAGAGGAACAGCTCCAGCTTTGAATTCAAATATACTGTATAACCAAAAATCGAAATTCCAGTGTGACGATATAAATCAACAAATGCCCAAAGCATTGTGGCACCTAATTGCAGCATTTTTACTAAATATTCTACTTTCATTTGTACCTTTTGCTATTTTCTTCCTCAAATGAAATGCCTTGAAAGACACCATGTCTATGTTAACAGATTGAATAAGTAATGAACAAATGGTTTTTGAGATGCTTTTAGCAAAAAAAACAATGACAGGTAACTTGAGCTACATGTGGATGAACGCACTAAACCAAATTTCAAAACAACCTCAATAAGTTGGCTCATAAGTTAGCAATCTTGTGTTCTCTTTCAGCATGCTAGGAATGAGCGGGAGGGCTTGGTTTTTGAAAGAACACTGCCTTTATCCAGCTATACTCCCAAATAAACAACCACCCCTATGAAAAGGCATGCAGTATTATATAGTATGTATATGTAGCATTGTAGGAATGCTACAACCTGGGCTACATGGTGAGGCCTTTATGGATGGGACTCGACAAAAAAAGTAGATAGTTTTAAATTACATAGCAAATTTCAACAAGGCAATTCAAAGTGATTCAAAGTGCATGATATTTGTATATAAAAAGCCTAAAAAACAACCTAAAAAAACATTTAGAGATCAAAATGATTTGAATAAAAATTCAAATATATAAGAGATGCAAGCTTAAATGTTAAAATGCAGTGTTAAAATGATTGGTCATATTATAACAGCAGATCAGAATTATATCAGAATTATATTTTGCAGGGTGAACACTCACCATCCATGTCAATACTGTACATATTAGTGAAATGTAGCCAGACATGCAATGTCAGACCGCCCACACCCTGCTCAACCACACGTAACGACGTAGATACCATTGGGTAACATATTCATGGCAAACCAACAACAAAATTTGGAGACATGAAGATCTTAGAGCCTGACAACCTGACACCAGTGCTGGGTTTGTGTGTGTGTTTGTCCTGTTTGTGAAGAAGAATTACTTATTGACATGGCCAGCGATCAGCCCCTGACCTCAAGCCCGTTTAAAAGCTGCAGAGGGGCCCTGTGTGTGAGCGCACCATACTTGCTGCACAGACTCAACAGCAACTCCAGGCTGCTCTGACAGAAGTGTGGGCTACCACCCCCCAGGCTGACATTCAGAGGTTGTGAAGTACTCAGGGATGCAAATTACTTCTCTTACTAATACTAATGGAGGATACACTAATCACGTATGTTGTAAATTGTTGTATACTCCAGTTCTGTCTCCTAATAAAATATGGGATTTTTTGTGCTGTTTTGTTGTGTCTCATTGACTTTATTAGGGATTAAATTAATACATAATTAAAGGTAAGTAATAAATACAGGCTGTTAGTCTTATACGATCCACATTACCCAAACCAATGCAGATAAACACAGAGTGTATATTGAGCTGACATGGTGTTTTAAGGAGACGGGGTTTCTGCTGGTGTGTCTATGTTCCACAGACAGAGGACTCAAACATAATACATTTGAAATTGCAGAGACAATGATTGATGAAACTGACAATGTCTGTTTTCACACTTCAGTGGGCAGGAATGACTATAGCTTAAAATGTCATTCGTGTCCACAGTTTTTGGATTTATTACTTAGAAAATAACCTTACCATCTCGCTCATATGCTCAATCTTATCATAGGGGATACTTTTGCTCATCCATACATGTCTGTGCCCTTCCATCTTTAAATAATCTTATTCATCTCACTGAATTACTTTCTTTGACAAAACACAATCTTAATTCTTTCCATTGATTGGGCAAAGGGAAGGATTGTGAATCCTTGTAATTAACTCCCTTCCACTTATCACGGAGAAGGATGACAAGCCCGGTTCAGTATTAATCAAAACACTTCCTCGATTTAGCTCTAGTGTGCCAGGCTGGCAGCCATTTCTCATCAATGATGTCACATTAACGATCTGAAGGTTGACACTGGATTATTACTCTGCAGTCTTTAGTTCAATTAGAGCTCAGTAAACACTTAATAAGTTTTGTAATGACAGCGGTCTGTTGGGTGATGAAAGAATGATGTTTTTTTTCTACACTCTCTTTTGTGCTACTTAATATCTCTTGCGGGAAAATATGTCATCATATTATATTTTAGTCAGAAGCATTCACAGTGGAGATAATTAAAGTTGTGAGTCCAACATTTTTTTTAATTTCTGTGTTGGCTATTGCCAGACCTATAACTGTGAAACAACACAGAGTATGTTAAGTATATTATTAAAAACCAAACCAGAATTGCTACTGATTAGGTAAATAATTCTCCTGGTGTAGTTTTATTGTTTGTTTTATTTCTCCATTGATGGCATTCCATCAGACTTAGAAAAACTGCAAATTTGAAAACAAGCAACACAAACGACCTGCGATTTAAGTGATGTTCTTGTAGTCTAGCAGGAAATATGTGTTTAACAAGTATTTTTTGTCTATTTTTTGATCAATAATTAGTTGCCCACCATCACAAATTTTACAACTTATTTAAAGTTCTAAAATCTGTGCACCTTTCCACAGATTATCCAAGGGTTATATTTAATAATAATAATAATAATAATAATAATAATAGTAATACATTTAATTTATAACGCACTTTACATTTGGATCAAATCTCAAAGTGCTGGTGACGCCCAAGGCTCATCTGTGTCGACAAAAATACCCAGAATACTCTGTAATTGCATTTAGCAGACTACAAACAACATAATTTCAATACAAGGACTAACAGGCACACAGGAAAGCCTTTGGGATATTAAAATGCACAGGTTGAGGCAAGACTCTAATTTACTCTACCTTCATTGTTTCTTTATCAATTAAACTATTTAGTATATAGATAGTGATTTAAAAACATTCCAACAAACATATTCCAACATTGCAGTAGTATCTTTGGCCGTATGTTGGATCAGTTAATAAAATT
The DNA here is from genome assembly GCA_009660295.1 of Lophius piscatorius. NCBI lineage: Eukaryota > Metazoa > Chordata > Actinopteri > Lophiiformes > Lophiidae > Lophius > Lophius piscatorius. Next base: position 66,912 of record VRLP01002476.1, read on the forward strand.
CATTACTGCATGAAGAGATGTTCAATAAAAACAAATGCATCATTTAATCATCCTAAGATCTAACTTTTAAAATATTGCTTTGTTTAATCAATAACCTATTATGTATGGAGAATTACGAGCTTAAGCTTTTCAAGATATTATATTAAAATGTTCAACACAATAAAAGCATTTGGTAAAACAGTGCTACTAAAACCAGTTTGCAGAGATGTATAAAAAACTGAAGTGGCCTTTGGTCCCCAGCACAAATATTGTGCAAAGTTATAGTGCAGAGCTGTGGATTTTATTCTGATCTCTCTGGTAGCACATTCAATCAGCTGATAATGTGACATTGCTGCTTTCTCTATCACTTATCACATAAAAAGAGAGAAACACAAATGTCAGCAGGGGAAAAAAGCATTATCATCAGTAGTCAGACATGAATGAAAGCAGCTAAACGAATTGTGCTGCTCACCTTGTCTTTGAGTGTGTGCATGTGTGTATGTGTTTCAAATTTCTCCCCAGGACTGCCCAAATGCTTGGGGGGAATTCGGAGTCAAAGTTCCATTATGTTATGTAGAGTATGGTTGTGTGTGACAATAAAGCTGCTTCTTTTCCCGTTTGTTTTATTGCTCTGTTCGGACATGATGTTTATCTCTGCAGAGATTCATGCCAATATTTTAAAGCAATACTTACATTTGTATTCTCAGGGATATAATGCAAGATCTAGACAAATTCAATTCGTTCATAATTATATTCATTTAACCAGTAATACCATCTCTGTAAATTACTTGTACTGTGCATCTAGCAGAATGAGTGGATGGCAGTCGAGAAGAAATCATGTGAGCTTTTACAACTGACGGTGATGAACCACTGTACAATCTGTTTGCATTTATTTTCTAAAAGATGGACACATCGAGGCCTGGAGCGATTTCAGCCCAGAAGGAGGATGTTGCTCGTCCCTCAGGGCTAATACGATATTATCTATGTATCACCTGCTTTCAACTATTGAGTGGGATTTCTGAGGCAAACCCTTGCAGGGAACTTAATCCATCAAATTTGATATAGGATTTTCTTGTTCCAATTAATCCATTCAAGTTGGAATATATCAGAAATGCTCTGTTACAACTGTTTAAAATGGATATATCATCGGCCCTGAAAGAGTGCAATCAGGATGGCACCCAACTTTCAGAGATTTTTCTGAGACTTTCTTCTTGAGTAATCTCAAGAACAGTGATGCACTTTCTCCCCAGAGGTCTCCTGTGTCTCACCGCAATGAATAACAGTGTACTTTGCATGAGTAGCTCCTTGACCTCGTGTGCTCCTGAGCAGTTATGAATGTATTGGCTATGGCATTTAACTCCATGTGCTTCTTTCAGTCCAGTCCAGGTTGTTCGTCTGAGACAGCTCTGTCTCAGTGTTTTTGTTCTGGCTGTTATGCTTTTTCAGGTCCTGTTGGGTTATGTTACTGACATTTAAATAAGTCATCAATTCCATTTTACCAGTAAGATTATAGTGAAAGTTTTAATTCTAATAAATTTAAGAAGCAACAAAATCAAGAAAACTGCTGAGCAGGATATGATGGGATAGCACTGCATTAATAAAGTTACTAGTGACTAAAGATATGGTTTATTTTACTCACAATGGAGAGATTATTATCCAGTTGTCGCGGCTGACATGACCCTAAATTGTTAGAAAATATGACGTTAAGATCAGAACATCATTCGACCTAATTCTGAATAATCTAATGAAAATAGAACTACACTGGAGAAGTAAAAAGGATGTAGGTGGTGGGTTCACATTTTGAATGAAAAAAAGAAAGAAATTCAGGACAGAGTATGTATTTATAATAGCTGCAGTTGCTTAGAATAATTTTAGTAGCCTGAACAGTTGCTTTCTTCTTTTGTTTACTCATTGTCAACCTTCTGGTACACTAGACTGTATATTTATCTATATATGAGAACGTGGATCGCTTTTCAAACGTCACTGCTTTCATATGTATACTATCTGAATGATTTTTTATTTTTTTTATTTAGAAGGACACATTTAAAATTGCACAGGCTTGTAAATCGTTATAACATAAGCAGGATAAAAAATTCTATAATCCAGAGAGCCTTGGAGACTTAATTGCAAAACTGTATTCACAGTCGCATTTGGACTGGATGACTCGAAGAGTATGATACTGTATGTGTGATTTACACTTCTAAGGATAGACATCAAAGTTAGCAGTGAGAGGTGTATCTTTGTGCCGCTTATTGTAAATTGAGAAGAGGAGATACGTGTTATGATGTAGTCTGATGGTGATAACCGGTCTCTGAGCACCCATCACATAACAAGATCTTCAGCATGCACCAAAGGTTTTTCAGCACCTGATTCAGATGGTCCGTGCATTCTGATACAATCCCAGAGGCATGGTCATCTTGCTTATTAATGTAAATGACAGGACTCATTTGTTTCGGTTGTCTCTGTGAGAAGAACCAAGGCCGTGCACAAACCCGTGAGACTTCCTCTTCTGCGATAATCCCTGAGGTTATCTGTCAGTGTTGACAGACAGATAAAGGATAACTGGTATTTGGGGACTTTTGCTGAGCGGCAAAGAACAGGTGGAATAAAGTTAATTGCCCCTGCAGTCAAATATCGCAGTCTTGAGCAAAATGACTTGTATGCTATTTTTTGGAAAACACAAGATTGTATCAGAGACAGGAAATCAGTCACCGAAAATGATCTACTATCATAGAGAGAAAGCTGTGTTTTTTTGATTACCAGTTCTTGTTGTGGCATGCACAATAAGAACAAGTGATCAAATAAAACTCTTCATTTTTTTAATATGCACATGGTGTCACTCCTCAAATAATCTTCACCTGTTGATTGGTAGATTAATTGGTGTTGTGTTTGCATTGTCCTGCTGCTCACAACCAGTCTGCTCACCTCTTTTTTTTTTGTTATATTGTATTGATGACATCAAGTGGTGATTCCTCCAATAGACAGCCTACAAGGGCCTTGACATCTCTGCCCTCTGCCTTACTTCTCTTTCCATGATTTGATCCCATCGTCCTACCTTTCTGCTAGTTAATGGAGCTTAATGGACTCCAATCTCTTCACCTTGTTGCATAGTATAAAACCTGAAACTGAAACTGTGCTGCAGACATTGAAGTGGACTTTGGGTGAAAATGGAGTGCCTAGGATGTGTAGCTAGAAATCTCCACCTCTGGTTTTTCTCACAGCAAGAGAAGGACAGGCTTATCTCACCATTTGCTCTCCCAGGTAAAGTAAACGAGTTGATTTTGTTTTCATATAACAATCAATTGACAAGGGGAGACTTGCGTGGTGACAAGAGGTCTTTGGTGTTAGAATCTGAGGTGTAATAAAACATCGCTGACCGACACCTCACCCCAGCTCCCGCTGTTTTATGACCTGCCAGAGCTCATTGGAATGTTGAAGTTTTAAAACCCAAGAAGAGCTGTGTTGATTGGAACCTCATCAAAAAAAAGACTGTTTCTATGTTAAGTTTTTCTTATTGAATTTCGAAATTTATACAGTTATAAAATCAGCAAAATGAGCTTGAAATGATATAAAACATGTTATCGTAATCTGTTCAAATAAGCAAAGCAGTATTTTTTTAGCTTTTCCATCTTGACGGTTCTGCAGTAACACATTGCCGTCTAGCGGTCATTAATAGAAACATCCCTTCGAAACTTGTTTTTCCTTTTTCAAATATTTGAACATGTATGTCTTACCCCGTCAAGTTCAATAAGATGGATTGTTTCACATGTGCTGATGCTGTCTGTTACGAATCTAATGGATATGCCTTATTAACGCAGATGTCCTTGTAGCTAAGCTAGACTTGTTTATATTTTGATTATTTTTTTACATGAACACATCATATGGAATACATGGTATTTACATACGTATATATATATATATCCATCATGAGTTTGATCACTCGTTGGCCATGGAGAGAGAAAGTGGTTTTACTATTCTAACGTGTTACTATCACGCCTGTATTTTTTATCTCTACCCCTCTCCACCCTATTTCATTATACCAATAGGCACCTGACTCTCTGCTCATCCCTTCATGCAAATAAGTTACTGGGACACCCGGACGGCTATAAAAAGGGGATGAAGCCCTGTGGCTTGGATTTTTACTCTTCTGCTTCCTCTTCTGCTTTCTCTTCTTTCTTCACTTCTTGCCTTCTTCTCCTGCGTATATGGTCACTTCTTTTGTCTTCAACTTAAATTTTGCCTTTTTTTTAAGTCGTTTGCTTTTCGACTTTCGTTGATTTTTTTGCCGTTCAGTTATACTTCGTATTCTGAACTGATGGTTTATTGACCCTAAGTACCCTGACCTCAGTAACGGCACCCAAACCTTTTTTACATCTGTTTGAACCTGCTCCTAAGAGTCAATTTGTAATCCCTTTACTTTCAAGACTGTTAGCTGTAATGGTCAATTTCCTTCAGGAGTTTCATGAGGCCTGCGACCCTCCCTGGAAATACGTTTGCACGCTGGGGCAAAGTTTCTGCTCCCATTTTTGCATCTTGCAACAAGGACGATCGGTGCCAGGTCCATCTTTCGTCCAGCGAGAGGAAACTGCCTGATCAACTGCAGCAACCGATCCACGGCTGTGATTGTTGACCAGGACCAGTAGGATTGTTCTATCACGCTCATTCATGATCTGGGGTTGATGCATAAAGTCCAAGTTGCATTCAATTTTATTGGGCCTGGAGAATTGGAGAATTCAAAACCGTCAATAATCCCTCTCTATCACCATTAACTATTTCTCAAACTCCCAGCTTTTGAACCATTACCCCTCACACACACAAACAAACACACACACACACACACATGCACACATCTGTATATACATTAACCTGTTTATCCACTTCATTATCAGTCATCCATATTTATCCTGTTTTGTTTAGTGTTTATTTGAATAAACATATTCATATTTAAGCATAACAGGTGTTCTGTCTTTCCTTCTTGAAGAGAAATGAGAATACTTTGTAAAAGAGTTAATGACTTTCAGATGTGAGAATTTTAAATTTAATGAAATTAAGAATCTATTAATACTAGATTTCATAATTTCCAATATTAACTTTGGGTGGTGCCCCTATTCAATTATTTTCAAGGTAAAACATAGATATACTGCTACAGATGAAATAGCATGATATAAAGTATGATGGAACACCTGAATATTAGCATGCTATAATTCTAGCAGTTGGGAAGGCCGAAAAGAATGGATCTTTTAGGAAGAAAATTCCCCTGTAACCTTAGTGCAAATAAAGCAAATCATTGAATGCAATTGTAGGGTAATTACTTTCATTCATTCATTCATTATCAACCCTTTATCCTGTTCAGGGTCACAGGAGGCTGGAGCCTATACCAGCTGACATCGGGCGAATGGCGGGGTACACCTTGGACAAGTTGCCAGTTCATCGCAGGGCTGACACAGAGACATACAACCACGTACGCTCACACAGGCAATTCAGTGTCACCAATTCCCCTATATCACATGTTTTTGGACAGTGGGAGGAAGCCAGAGTTCCTGGAGAGAACCAACGCAGACACAGGGAGAACAAGCAATCTATGCACAGAAAGGATGGCAGAGGAGGATTCGTACCCGATACCTTCTTGCTGGGAGGCAGCAGCGCTAACCACTGTGCCATCATGCCGCAAATTACTTTAGTTAATTTCCCTTTATTAAATCTGATTTGATCTTTAAGTGAGGACACCGAGGTGTTCAAATATTGAAGGGGAACTGGACAAATTCATTCTTGAAGTCTTTCATTGTGGAAACGATACAAACCTATTATCTTAAAGCTGTTTTAAGATGATTCATCAAGGTTTGTCAATTTTAAGGCTTGATTTACAATTCCTATGGATTTTAATATATTTTCTTTGTTGTGGAAATCTCAATTAAGACCTTTTTTCATTATCTCAAACTTGGGTCAGCAGACAAATATGATTCCAATAATAGGCTGAAAATAGGACTTATCGCTGGTAGAATTTTGAACAAAATATGTTTTATTTTGAGGATTTAATTATTAACTAATTAAGTCTACTGTCCTATTTCATATTTATTTATATATATCTATGTATGTATGCATGCATGTAGAGTATATATATACAGGCAATTGCGACTGGTAAATGTGCTGTCCCATGTGTAGAGAGACAAATAATATGGTAGCATGAGAGCATTACTACAAACTTCAGCCATGCATCATTCGGTTTTAAATGAATAACGAGGGCACCTTCAATGTCAGACAGCACCCTTCCACGATCTAACTCTGAGTTTGAAGAAGAGTTTGCAGGGCGGTTTGTTTGCTACATAGCCATAGGTAATTGAAATTGGGTAACTAGGAAAAACGAATTTAAGTGCAGACCCCTGATTAAGTTTTGCAAGTATCAGTAACTCAATGAAAAAAATCAGCATAGAATTGACAAGACTGCCTCTATCACTTGAACTTTACACTGATTCAAATTAAATTCCAACACATGACTACTTTAGTCCATGGGTGTGGTAACTAAGAGAGATCATAAGGTTTTAAAGCCTGTGGTTCACTGTTTACTATTTTGAATTCAGAAGCAAATACGGTTCATACATATCTATATTATGCAAAGAAATCGTGGATAATGGAGTATATTATTGTCAGGTTGACGTGATGACATTTTGTCCTACAAAATTGACTGTTTTTAACAAAACCTAAGCAACGCATGCTTTGCAATTGAGAACATGGGAGGGCTTGTCAGAACCAAAAGGAAACTATCCAGACTGGTCCATCTGGGCAGCTGGCACTGAGAGAATGTTCAAATCATACAACTGAGCATAAAATATTTTCTACATCAAGCATAGAAAAATATGGCTGAAATGCAAATCCGAAAATCCGCATCTTCTTATTCAATAATATTACGTGTATGCATGATGATGATTCCCCCCAAGAAATGTTTTGAATTTTTTTTAAATTCTAAATAAAACTTACCTCGTTTTTCAAAATGATGCTTAATCTCGTTGTCCTTACAGATTGTGTCTGCGGGTCCATAGTCCTCCTGAATCTTCCCATCGCTCATCTTTGAAGTGTGGAGCTGATTGGGTGTGGAGCTATGTGAGTGTCCACCCGGGTCCTCCTCGTCACAGTCATAGTCATCAAGAATGGGGGTCTCACGGATGGGCATACCAATAACAGAGCTTCCATGCTGATGTGCGCTTCGAGAGCTCCGGTAAGTGTCACGGCCCTGGGGTCCTAGCAGAACAGAGGGGATGTAGTGTATTTCATGGGTGGCCTCTGTGCTGGCACTCTTCGTGGGGATGCGGCGACGCTTGCACCATCGGTGACGGGTATAAAGGACAAGGGTGAAGAGGAGAATCAGGAGGAGGAGAGCAATAAGGCCTCCCTGGAAAAGGAGAGAATGACAATGTGAGGAAACAATTCTAATGTTAATCTTTAATAGGCAACAAACATATTCGACTTGATTGAATGCTTGGATTGAACACCAATTTGACAGTTGTATTTTGTTGACTGACAATTCTAACAATATGCCGGTTGTTGATGAGCTCTGACAATCAGCACTTCAGTATGTGAGTTCACACAACAACACAAGGCAGCTAATGGGGTCAGACACAGACTAAATTATCAGTATCTATCTACTGACAAGTGCACTGACAAATGAATACAGAAAATTGTGTTAAAAAATAAAACAAACTTATCATTATAAAGCACTTGCGCTCCTGAACAAGAGGAGAAATTGATTACTGGAGAAAATAATTAGCGGATAAAACAATAATGAAAGTGTTTAATGAATATATATATATGCAGTAAAAATATCTGGGCAGATTTTTATGTTTGTTTTTTAACATCAGTTATTATAACATATCTTGTGTAATGGACATGACGGTTGTCAATCGTGTGTGTGTTAGTGTGTGTGTGTGTGTGTGTGTGCTGCAGTGCAATTATGGCAACTAAAATTCCAAATAAGTCATCTTTCTCTCTGGCATCGGTACTAGCATTGATACCGGTAGTATATCGTCGCATACATTTAGATCTTTTATCTAAATGTATGCGTCTAAATGTATCTAAACGTGTATGTGTTACATACACATTTAGATAGGAAATCGTCAAACCTAAAAAATTCCCAAGGCGTTAAATAAGCGTGTCTAAACAATGATTTGAAACCTTAACCCTCTGGAGTCTAAGATCACGCTGGAGTGACCCTTAACCCTCCATGTTTTTGTGCTCAGTATGCTAAAAAATTATGTAAAGTGAAGACACAATTGGCAGGTCACTGAGGTGATGTGCAGGGAAAATTTTATTCAATGTGGTTGAGGTTCATGCAAGCGTGAGCTACGATTCCACAGTGTTAAGATTCACAAATGCACTTACTGCACAGCTACAGATTCCACTTCATTGCACATATGATCTTGTTATTGTGCCCATTTCTGAAATTTTCATATATACAGCACTTACTACAGACAGCAATGAAAAAGACACAGAATTGTGGCACGGCTTCATCTGGACTCAAATCTTTTCAATGCACCAAATGCCCCAGGTTATCCTACCTTTTTTCCCCAAGCATTTACCATATTCCTTTAAATTTTCTAAGAATAGTAACATTTCTCCGCGCTTCATCCAGTATCTCACCATCATAGCGACATCAAACACTCTGCCATACATGCTGTGGCTTGAAGATAAGGTAAATCCATATGCACATACATAATGGTGGAAAGAACAGGGGCATGACATATAGTTTGATTTTTCACAGTCACACCCAATAGGTGAGACATGTATGGGACTCAGCAAAACACAGCAACCTAAAGGTAATGTATTTCCCGTGTAAGACAGAAAATACGGCGGCAGCACTTTTGTGAGCACATATTTAAATGTGTAGTGACATTCACGAAATGACACACATATGCACTTGTGCATAAACTTCAGCCACAGGAGCATGAAGACAGAGCTGGAGTGCACATGCAGACGACTATCAGACAGAGTAATAAATAACATCTACCAGGGGTGATTCATTACATCATTTAAAATTCCATCTTGATGAGGAAAAACAAACCCCTTTGAAATTATAACTCATGCAGCGCTAGGTGTCCATAAATCAAACTGTACTGAAAGGAGGGGTGGCACACAGAAGAGCAATATCACGGACAATCTTGTTCATTAATCTACAATAGGATGGCAGCTCTGCTGAAATGCAGTCCTGCAAAGTCCCCCTTAGCCTGCACCTCTACATAAATTCAAGTTGAAGAGTAGCAAAACATATGATGGCTTATGTTACATTTGAGCATTAATGGAGTGATATTATGGGTCTCTGCAACACTACGGACAAAACGTGATGAAACTATATCTCCTCGTGTCAGCCTGAAACATAGGATGAATATTTTTGGTGGCTCAGCGATGCCTTTATTTAGGACAGCACTGCAATACATCACCTGGTTTTGATTGGAGGTTAGAAAAAAGTAAATTTTCCATGGAAATTTAAAGAAACAACATCTTTCAAAATTACATCAAGCTCTAATTAGCATTGAAAAGAAACCAGTGACAGTCAGAATTTTACAGGTTGAGTGTCTGACCTCAGGATGGGTTTGAAAGCAGTGGATGAAGCCATTATGTCTGAAAAAAAGAACACAGTTCTAGAAATACTAAATCTTGTTCCTTCTGAGATGTGTTTATTGAAATAAACAGTATCATAGTGTTTAGTGTACACCATTCAAATCCTGCATAAAAATGAAAACTTGATGTTGTACTTGGGCTGCATTAAAAAAAAAGTGAATATCATTCTATTCCACTCTCGTAATGTTTTATATAAAATTTCAAAATCCAATAGAATTAAATATTTGTCACAATATGAGAGCAATAGCCTGGTATTGCTTGGATTTTGACCTGTTGTCGGGCTGCATTGCCAAATTGTTACACATTTTTCCCAATCAGAATAAGACAACTCGGTGGAATGGGCTTTTGCAAAAGTCTGTATCCAGGCGTGATTGGATTGCTAGCTTAAACCAAAATGAAGCAAAGCAAAATGGAAGTGTAATGGCAGAGAAGAAATTTGGTTGGTTAGTGTGAAAGGGGAGAGGAAAGGGTAATATAGGAGCAGATAATCTGCTGTGGCGACCCCAAAAAGGGAAAAGCCGAAAAAGAAAGACAAAGATTGTGACATAATTTGACATCCAGGGGCTGCTTAGCCTCTGAGCAGACGACAAAATCAACTTCCATGTAAGAGAGAAGTTAAACTGTAATTTAATCTATTGTTTAGAAAAGCCCTGCTCAGCGAAGATCTCGTAGGTTTGGGCAATGATTTCCAAATATTTATCAAATTAGAAAAAAAAGGATTGGTAGGAATGATGACTATTTTCTCATGATTTCTGTTTTCCTGTTGTTACCGACGCCTTGTAGTCTTGCAGTACTACCCACAGCTGGTGGCAATAATGCAGTTGCAAGATTTTTGCAACTTTAACAAAAGAAGAAGAAACGGCTATTACCATTATTATAAATATGAATGACACAACGACAACTACTGTCGTCGAATAGTTTGGTGTAGATTTCTTGTGAAGGCACAACAGAAATTGGGGCCCACTTTTAATCATTTGAGAGCAATGTACATGGCAGAATATCAATTCATAGTTCAACAATTTATGCAGCAGCCAAGTACGTTCAATCAGAAAGGACGGAGAATTAAGAAAAGATAAATTTCTTATTACAACGGATAATGTATGGTAATTAGTCCATTAGAAAGTGTTTGGCACTCAGACTCTTGAGCAGCAGAATGGAATGTCCTCCCTTTTGCAGTCTGGTTTATATATTTAAGAACAGCAGCTGATCTGATGGGATCAGTGATTGGATGGATGATGCTACCTGATTGAGCAAAGCTGAGAGATAAAGCTCCTCCTATTGCCAGAAATATACAACTTTACCAAAATCAATGCAGTAGTTCCTCGCACTAAGGTTAATTGGGGTATAAAGTTTGAAAATGATCCATGAAAATTATTAAGGTTTGTCTGGAAAAGTGTTTTTGTATAACGCTCCCCCTAGTGATTGAGATGTGAACAAATAAAGTAAAACACAATGTATTATAGATAGTTCTCCTCGAGTCGATTCATGTGCACCAGATTTGGTACAAATCGGACCAACGCTGGAATTTAAAATGTGTCAAATTGATAAAGATAATTTCCTTATTTGCTCGTGTTTTGCCTACTTGCATGTGTTTCTTAAGTTTCGGTGGGTTTGTCCCTGTCGGCCAACATATATTAGGGCGACATTGACAAGAATTAAAAAATTGAGAATATGAGAAAAAAGTCAAAATGTCAGTCTACTCGTTGGAGGGGAAAAGAGGACTGTGGAACATCTCATATTTATAATATTAATTACACTTAAAATTTGAACAATAATATCAGTTTGACAAATAAATTAATTATCTGTGTTCTGGCACACAAACAGAACATGATAACCAGAATTTTGAAGACCGCGTGTAAGAAACTGAAGAACGAACCGGACAGACATGAGGTAATCGTCTCGATGCATGAGATGGCGACATGGTTATCAGTGGTTACAAGTGCCTGCGTTTTAAGGCAACTTTTAAAAACAAGTTGCAATGGAATTTTGGCTGCATCAACAGATTAAGCGGTCACATAATGTAGTTCGAGGCTCATACCATAAACATAGATCATAAATTAACCGCTGACAACTTCATTAACACAGTGTGTGTGACATAATGCCTCTTTTCCTCGTAAAATGATGACTTTATTCTCTTCTAATTATGACTTTTTTCAACAAAAAAATAATAATATGAAGAAAAGCACTATCAGCATTCAATCCTAACACATACTGCACGTTTCAGATATAATTGAAGTAATCTATTACATGCAATTAATTTGGTCTATCTACTGTCTACTGTGTTCCATTTGATTTATGGGTCTGGGTTATTGTGAGTTGATCTCACCGGGCAAATGAACAGTTTTTAAAAAAAAATCCCAGTAAGAACAGTTTAACTTTGAATCTAAGCAGCCTAGTGAACACAAACAGAGATATACCTCCCCTAATCTGTGCAATTTACATGGACGCTTGAATATGATGATAACACAGATACCCGATTTAAGTCAATGTCACTTCTTTATGTAGTGAGCCAAGTTGAGAGCAATCTCAGAATAAAAGCTTATTAGACTTGATCATTAAACTGAACTCAATGACTGAAAACTAAGAGATAGTCTATAGTGTGTGTGTTATTCAAATAGCAAGGTTGGGCTTTAAAATATTCCATATAGAGTTGGAACACATTATACTTTGTTGAAGTCTGTTTGACATTTATAATGGAGCCTGAGGTTTGAACTTGCTCATATAACTTATTATTTGCATAAACTATTCCAATGCAATTTCCTGTTCAATGCTAATCTTTCTTTTTTTTTTATTACTAAAACTATTTCCCTTAAAAGATATTTGCAATATAATATTAACTTTTATATTGCTTTTCCGTAACAATGCATTAAAATTTTAGACCACCATTTATATTGGCAATTTGACACATTATATTCTCATGAAAAGTCAGCATATAAAATCTTTAAAAAAAAAAAAAATTTCTTCTTGATAGATGATGTAGCTTGGGTGGGTTTGTGTAGCCATTTTGCAGGTATACTATTTCTGCATGTATATATATATATATATATATATATATATATATATATGGTTGTTCCAGTTAATATTATTTGAATCACTAACATGCATATATATATATATATATATATATATATATATATACATATATATATATATATACATATATATGCATATACATATTTATGCATATACATATATATTTATATATATATATACATATATATGCTATATGCTTCAGTTGATTATACCCTACTCTACTGTGAGCTAAATGTTATTTTATAGAGTCAAGTTGTTCGAGGGAACATAAAATGATTCCATGAACTAATTAGTTTATGTTGCTAAGCTAACGCTGGCAGGAAGCTAACCCTCTCGTGGCTGGCTAGTTAGCAGCAATGCTAATTTTATATATATATTTTTTGGTTTAAGTGTAAATTTTCTGGTTATGCTGTGCTTTAAGAGGCTTTGCAGAGCTTAACAATGTTTTTTTTTTACCAGGTAACTATTCTAATTATCTTTTAACACTATATATATATATTTTATGTCAAGTAAATAAATAAGCCGTTTTGTGTATTTTTGCCAGATAAATAAATGGCTAGAAGACTCAAACTGTGCCTGACTGGTTGTCTTTTATGAAAAACTACGCCTAAGAGAGAGCACCCAACCGGTACAGATAGTTTGATTGGTAGACAGACAGACAGACAGACAGACAGACAGATAGATAATTTTTTTTTTCTTTCTCTCCATCTATGCCTCAATGACAAGTGGTTTTGAAAAAAGCAACAAACATTTTAAATACACTACACTTTTCTGCTGAGAGTACTATTTGAGAGCTGAGAGCATTTTAAAAATCTGATGTTGATTTGATTATGATGATCAAATATATTGACATATTCTTGGTTCAAAAGCCTCTGTGTAGCATGAAGACGAATAAAAACTCAAATTTATGTATGATTTGACAGAGCTACAGCTCCCTCATGATGCTAATAAGCTTCTCATGCAGCAACACAACAAGGCGAGAGCCAATATATCCAGCACACGCTCTGTGGTTTAGCCACCATCTGTGCACTGTGGCCACCATGGCTCACTGAACCAAGTAAACAATATACCTTCTGCTCAAAGGGAAGAGTCGACTTCAAATCTTCAATGTATAATTCAGAGAAAATACCACTGTGAAACAGTCACGTTAAATTCCAAAAGGCAAACAGAAAGCAAAGTAGCATATGGTACCATGTATTAATACAGACAGCCACACATGGCACACTTAGCACTATCAGAGAGTTATGCAAGCTAGAATACAACAATATTTACAGGTAAAATGGTGATCAACATAGCAAACTTGACTACTTTGATATACAGTATATTGTGAATAATCTTCTAATAAGATGTCCATATAACTGTAGGTGAGTGGCAATTTCTTGCTTGTTCCACTTTTTCTTCTGTTTTTTTTTGTTATGGACTGAGGCATGTGTATGTGTCCTTTCTTTTTCTTAATTTAAAAAACTAAGTAAGTTATTTTGTTTTGAAGCTTGTTTTGTTTGTTTTTCCAGTCAGTTAAGATTGAAGCACTGGACAGGGGCTGTCATACTCTTTATGCTGGACATAACTGATGACATCATCTGCATAAGCAGGTATTAATACAGACAGCAACACAACCCACACAGACTAGGAGTAGAAACAAATGCAATCAAGCACAGCCATACATCACGAGCACAATATGAAAAGACTGGCTTAATATAAAAACCTGCAGAACTTGTGTGACTTTTATATGTCTTGGATGCAATTGTTTGGCAGGCAAACAGCCCTCAACGAAGAAAAATATTGTTTTCCTCTCTACAACATTTTTTTTTTAATGTCACCACCTTTTGTGTATACCTCCCACCCTCTCTTACCTTCTACCTCTCTCGGGATTGTATCTGTTTCCTAAAGGGCTCCACCCTTTCCTTTCAGGGAGTTAAAGTGACACGTGCACCAGCATCTGCTCTATGTCACATCTGCCTAACTACAAGTCACAGCAAGGAAGACAGAACTTGGCTCCCTGGTTAATATTTCCCCTTGGCTAATTCACCTCTGGTAAAACCATACTTTTCCATTTCCTATGTACACAGAGAAAGAAGTAAGGAGTCTTAGACCCATAATACTGACACATTGTGGCCATATTGATATTACCCTTGCACGATCTGGCTCTCAAGATGGTAGAATTGGAGATGTTTTGGCTCAAATGAAAAAATAAATCAATTAATCCATCCGTCTCATTCGTTCATCCTATGACTCACTGAGGAGAGGGAGTCTTGGTAGCTGCACAAGAAATACATTAACAGTAACCCAACATAATTTCCCACCCTTCAGATATTCTACTTATATAGTATACCTACTTAATGAGCTCTGGTTAATAGATGTTTCCTTTTCTTTTTGGAATATGTAAAGAAAATGTGCTCAAAGTGTTTATGGCATATCATACATCTACATAAAGGCATTTATTGATGCATGAGAAATAATGTGCTCTGAAGTAATTGGATATAAATTAAAAAGTCCTTAGCCTCGGCAATGTCAATTAGCAGATAATTACACTGACCAAAAACTTGTACCTAATCATAAAATCTGATACAATGTTATTGAAAACTGAATGAAAATCTCCCACTGTTCAACTGGAAAGCACCGGGTTGACTTTTCAATTTTGTCCCTTTCGCCATGGGAATTAATACATGCTTCAATCACCCACTCCCCATCCCCTTTTCAATCGCATTGAGTCCTATCCTTTCATTTCTCAACCCCTGTATCCACCCCTTCTACATGCCATGATGCTACTATCCCAAAGAGGGAACAGATTTAAGGGAAGATAATGCTCTCTTGAGCTGTGGCTTTGTGACTTATAACAGTGAATTAGATTTGCTACTGTGCTGCTCCTGCACACCCGGTAGCTCTCTCTGGTTTTTCTAGCTTTGGGTCATGCACTACACCCACAGCCCCTCATCTCAGCCATCCAAACATTAAGTCTGTCTTTGGGTCTCCGAGCTTGGGGCCTGTACAAAAGAGTGAAGTCTGCAATCACATCATAGATCACAGAGAAGAATGACAACTGAGCCGTGAAAGGGCAGGTCTTTATGCAACTTTTGAAGAGCAAAATCATTCTAAAGGTACTGTGTTGTCGATAAAGTTTGTGAATAAAAAATGTTACTTTATCATATTTTGATACATGGTTTTCCACAGTACCACATTAAGAAATTAGTTCTCTGCATTTGACCCATCCCTCAGAAGTAGAGGACATTACCTTTTACGCACCTGGGGAGCAAGTTGTGGAGCTCAGTCTTGCTTATGGACCCTATGACATTTAGATTTCAGGTCTTATCCCTCCAAAAACACTAACAGTTATGAACATGGTTATTAAAATGTTTCATTTTTCATAATAGAGTAAATTGGACCTCTGCAATGTGTTCCATTTACTAAAGGGTTGCATGGCAAAGAAAGGGAGTATTCACTGGAATTAGATGGGACATTCAGTATAACATCTCCATTATAATCCAATAAGCATTTCTAAGAACAATCATTTCAAAACATTTGTTTTACTGTTCCCCATAGATGAAAATACCAAGCTCTGATTTTAGTTTTTCCAGGTCATTTGTTTTTGTGGAAGCGTAGGGTTAAAGGTAAAGTAAGTCTTTCAGATATTCTTAATTTAGTAAGGCTTAGTTTGGATTTTTAGAATCAAAAAATATTAAATGAAGTTTCATTTAATTACTTATCATGAATAAGGGGAAAAATAAGTACATTGAAAAACTAAATACCAAAAGAAAGATAAAGTTGACTGAAAATATTTGTTTATGACTTTAGTGGTCATCCCTCGAAGACAGATACTTTAAAAATCAAATAATGTTGAGAAAAGCGTCTTATGAAATGCTTAATTTTCATTCCTCCCTACTACTGAAATGGAACCTGTGTATACTCTGTATAAGGAAATCCCATGATGCTCACTATTTGCAAGGCAACCAAATATAATTGCCAGATGACCATGCATCGCTGCTTCCTCATAACTGTGGCAAATTAGTACCGCTGGAATAGAAGAAACTGTAATGCCCTTATAGTGTAACACTTCCCCAACCCCACCGCACTACAATATGGGGCTTTCATTTGCTTTTGGAGCAGATGAATTATATAATCACATTGAGTCACTGCAAGCCAAATGTAAATATACATGCCTCCCGGTGAAATTATAGAAGAAGAAATGTGATTAGAAACGCAATGCCAATATTTGCAGTGGTGTCACAAGAGGCCAATATGGGCCTGCTACAGCTGTTGATAACAAGGCAGTAAGATGTCCTGGACAATGAGGCCCATGGGGTGACTTTGATTGAGAAGAATTGCTGGTGAGTAAAAGGAATGGATTTTTTCCTTCTGTAAAGATGTAGACTTCACAGTGGATAATGGTGCACACTTTTAAATAGTGGGATGTTGCAAAAATAACAACAAAGATACAGTAATTGTGTTCTTCCATTTGGTTTTGAAGGACATCTTTTATATGTTTTTTTCTCCAAGGCCTACATGCATTACTTGCTGTTTTTGCTGTTTTACCTTTCAGGAACAATGTGTGTGGTATAACAGAACACAGAAAAAAGAGGGACGATTGACTTTGTTCTTTCTAGAGAAAGAAGTATCCTTGCCTCAAAATCTGTTGGCTGCAATGGACTTGATTGACTTTGATTTTGTAGTGCTCTTGCCTGTGTAGTCGGATCTGAGGCAGATGGGGCCTCTGCCCCTGTTAAATTTCTTGTTGTTTCGCTTGAATTGAGGGGTTTACATGTATGTGCACTACAGCTTGTGCGAGTACACCTATCAAACATCGCCAGCGTCTCAAAGCAAAGGTAGTCTTCTGTCTGTTTGTATCAGGTAAAAGCAAAATCTTTCTTTCATCCTCTTTCCCCCATCTGTATCAGTATCAGTCTGGACGCTGAAGGGAGAGGACGCTGGCGTTGTCTGTTCGCCGCTTTTCCATCAGCGTTCTACAGCCTGCAATACTGTAAACCGACAAGTATACTTTTGTTGTTGCTCACCGGCAAACCTTTTGGATATAAATCCGTATTTGTATATGTTATTCTGTATTTGTATTTGTATTTGTAAGAATTCTACCGAGTCTGGTGACGGTCTGCCTACCTGTTACTGCTAGTGTACCATCACCCGGAGACTTCTGTATCTGTTTGTTTCATCGTTTATGTCCGTTTCGGTTTGTTCATCGTTGATTTCAGTTTGTTTATCCGTCTTGTTCATCACTTCCCACATGACACTTTCATCAATAGCCATTGTATATCTATTTCTGTGTTTGATAGCTTTTTTTTTTTCTCGGCAACATTTCCATGAAAATAACGGCTACTAACGTCCTCTGTGGGTCTCGTCCATGGCTAACGGCTAATAACGGGCTAGTCTCCACGACTGGCATGATGTTGAATTATTCCGTCACCCAACTGATGAAATTCAACAACTACAACACTCCGTTGTGCATATCGGTTATTAAACAACTTGGACTCCTTCGCCGGCCCCGTTACATTCACAGAAGTTGCCGTTCTAAGTTTGTTTACTCCCGCTCCGATAACTCCATTCCGTCCTTTTGGTCTGACGTGCGCACTGTCGCGTCTCAGACGCGTCATCAGAATGCTGTCGCTTTTCCCATTAGTGTCACCGGACTTTCCTCCATAAAGTCATCCACTGTGCGGGTTAGAAAAACGTGGAGTGGATTTCAGTCTTCTTCGGCCAATACAGAGACTCACTGCTCCATCTAGTATTAAAATCGAACTCTTTAATTCAAAATCTCTCACAAACAAATCATGCCTCATACATGACCACATCCCGGAGGAGTGTCTGGATGTTATGTGCCTTACAGAAACCTGGCAACAACCAGATGATTTTTCTGTCCTGAATGAGACCTGTCCCGCCGGTTACTGTTACCTCCAGGAAGCCTGCAGCACTGGTCGTGGTGGTGGTCTGTCTGTCATCTACCACAGTGATTTGGACTTGTCTCCACTGCCGTTGCCAGAGATCTCTTTTGAATGCCTGGCATTTAATTGTAAACCCCCTTTCTCCATGATCATACTTCTAATCTACCGGCCACCCAAAGCAAACCCAGCCTTCATCTCTGAGATCTACAACCTTTTGTCGACATTTTACACAACCTCTGCCAATATTTTAGTACTTGGAGATATGAACATTCATGTCAACTGCATGTCGTTTTGCATTTGAATTTCTCCAACTACTGGATTGTTTTAATCTCAGGCAATTTGTCGATGTCCCCACCCACACTATGGGGCACACTCTGGTTCTTGTCATCACTGACTCTGCTCCTCTCAGCAATCTTCTTGTGTACGATCTGGGTGTGTCCGACCACAAGGCCGTCTCCATGGAATTGTCGCTTGTGTCCTCCCTCACCAAGCCCAAACGTCAAATCTACTTCAGGAATTTGAAAAACATCAACCCAGAAACCATGACACTCGACCTGCAGCATCTTTTTTCTGGAAACTTTGTATCAGCCAATGACTCAGTAGATTTCTACAATAAATCCCTGAGTAGCATCCTGGATCGTCACGCCTCTGTAAAAACTAGAACAGTCACCTTCTCCCGCTCAGCCCCCTGGTTCACCAGCGAGCTACGGAAACTGAAGGCAACTGGGCGTTACCTTGAGCGGCGTTACAAGGCTTCAGGTCTCACTGTCCACAAGCTAGCCTTTCGGGAACACCAAAACGTCTACTCAAAGAGCCTTAGAGAGGCTTAGAGAGCCTTACAGGTCCATTTCCAAACTCCCATTCCTCTCCAAAGTTCTGGAAAAAATAGTTGCTGCCCACCTCCAGGACCACAAATAAAACAACCTCTTTGAAACCTTTCAGTCTGGTTTCCGCTCCGCCCACAGCACAGAAAAAGCTCTGCTTAGAGTTTTATGTAGACACGCAAATCTACATAAAAACTGACACATGTTCCTCCGCAGCCTCTCCATCCTCATCGTCATCATCATTTCCCCCATTCCCATTTCCCCATTTCAAATCTCTGCGCTTGTCTGGAGGAGATAAAGGTGTGGATGAAAAACAACTTTCTCCAGTTGAACAGCTCCAAAAACTAAGTAATTTTAATTGGCACCCCACATCAGACCCAGTCCTCCTCCATAACTAGTATGGTTATGGAAGTGAACACACTTCATAAGATTTGACCCTCAACTCACTCTTGAATCCCACATCAAACACATCTGCAAGATCTCCTTTCACCATCTCAGAAATATTTCCAAACTCCGTTCTTCACTCACCTTGAGTGATGCTGAAAAGTTGGTCCACGCGTTTGTCTCCTCCAGACTGGATTACTTTAACGCACTTCTCATCGGGATCCCTGATAAAAGTCTTCAAAGACCACAGTATGTTCAAAAAAGTGCTGCAAGGATCCTGATGAGAGTGCGTAAACACGAACACATCACAACCGTTCTTCATTCCCTTCATTGGCTTCCCATCTCCACCAGGATTGATTATAGATCTCTCTCCTCACTCACCAGTGCATCCATGGTAACGCACCCCCCTACCTGTAAGAACTACTCACCCCACTGACCTCAACACGATCCCTCCGTTCTACCCACTCATACCGCCTCCTCCTTGCCCGGACTAAGCTCAGCACCATGGTGCTGAGCTGTTCTGCTGCCCCTCGTGTGTGGAATACCCTCCCTGACCATCTGAGGGCTCCACAGACGACTGAGACATTTAAAAAAGGACTTAAAACTTTCCTTTTTAGCAGAACTTATAACTTTAATTAACATTGCTGCTTTTTGGTCAGGTTTTTATATAGTTATTATTTTATTTTTTATTGATGCTTTTAT